>RJWM01006083.1:0-86877 GCA_004363535.1 Dasyprocta punctata
GAACATGGAAAAAAGCAGACTTTTTTCTTGTCATTATTCCCTATACACTATTACATAACAACTATTTGCATACTATTTACCTTATATGTAGCATAAATAATCTAAATATTATTTAAAGTTTACAGGGGAATTTATGTCGGTTTAATGGAAATATTATACCATTTTAAAATGGTTACTGTATGATTTTTTTTTACTTGGTATTTGGTTTTGGGTATCTGTTACTTTGGCACTATTCTTCTTTGCTTCTTACTATTTTTGCCAGTGTACTATATCTCAGCCTTATTCAAGAGACAGAAAGCAGACTTAAAAAGTCATAGAAACAATAAGCAAAGTGATTTGTTTTATAATTTATCTTCCATGTCCAGTTTGGTTAGCTTGTTATGCAATATAAGTGAAATATCAGGTTTCTATTCCTGTGCCCTTTTTATCATTAAAATTAACACAAAATGTGAAAAAAAAATACTACACCATTTTATGTAAAGTGTTGGGCATTCATAGAAGGGGAATATATTGCATTTTAAAAGTGGGATGCAGTATAACTTGTAATATTAATTCTGTAAAATGGTAAATGCATTAGCGAAACATTAGAAGTAAAGGAAAAAACACTATCTCTGAAGACTGGGAGGAAAGGTTTCTCTCACTTTCTTTTTCATAGCTTCTCTATCTCCCATGGTTAACACATCAATGTGTATTGCAGCTACAATGAGAAAACAGAACACATTCTCTTTTTTCATTTGAAAAATACAAAACTGAAAACAAAACCTTTGGCCTCGCCATTCAGACTCAACAATTAGCCCATTTTGATGGGTCGTAAAATTTCTAAAGAGATTCAGTGTAAACCCGGTGTGGTGGCGCACGCCTTTAATCCCAGCACTCGGGAGGCTGAAGTAGGAGGAGCGTTGTGAGTTCCAGGCGGGTTTGGGCTACAACCCGAGAGCAAGGCCGGCCTGAGCTACATAGTGCAACCCTGCCTCGAAAAATTAGGGCCGAGAGTATGGCTCAGTGGCTTAGAGTTCGATCCCTGGTACCGACAAAATAAATAACTAAATAAAAATAAATAAATAAAATAAAGAGATTCAGTGTAAAAGGAACAGTAGCAAGCAAGGCTCTGCAGTCCGCGGAGACGAGCGCACACTCCCGGCTGCACCGCCCTAACCCACATCCCCGCATGCCCCCGGGGGGGCTGCAGACCGCCCTCTCCCATGTGCCTTCTGCATGAACCGGTCTTCACGAAAGCCCCAGCGAAAGCCTTAGTACTAATCCTGTTTAGAGATGAAACTAAGAAACTCATCACGAGGACATCTGGGCCTCACCTCACGTCCCCTCGCCAGGCATCCCGCTATTGGGAGGCCTAATGGTTAAGAGCATGAACTTTTCTTCGACATAAGTTCTAGGCTGGACATTGTCACTCTCTGGCCTGTGTCCATAGATAACGAGTTAAACTAGCTTCTGTTTCTTATCAAATGAGGACAAACAGACCTCATTTTCCTTAAAAGGCTGTTACGAGCATTCAGTGATGAACGAAACCTTTGCACAAGGCTAAAGATTCACTGCAGCCCGAGGCAGAGCTGAGGTTATAACACAACCCCACTCCCCACCCCACCCACCCCCGGCTCCAGTCCCCACTCTGCAGAATTGCTTCCTTTCTCCACCAAAGCTGCACTCTGAGGGTTTCCCTACCAGGTCCCGAAAACAGCCTTCGGTGGGCCCGCAGCGCCCCCAACAGTCTGCAGGCGGTGGGCGTTTCCGTCTTCCGGGTTGAGTGCTTACTGGGGAGCCAGGAGCCGGTTCCTGCTCCTCCTCCTCCTCCCCCAACCCAAGGTCTCCCAGTTGGGGGATCCGTCTTGCTTCTGCCTGGCAAGTGGCTGCAAGACGGGCTCAACCTAAGCTTAGTGACTGAACACCCCAAGCAGCTGAGGTTCCGCGGCGTCCCTCGGAAAGGAGGGGGTGCCAGGGTATGAGGACCTGATTTTGCTTGTCACACCTTTGTTGGGCAGGTGGCCTCGCCCAGGCTCCAGAAAATGTCAGCAAGCAAGCTGGGAGCACGGCCCTCCCGCTGGGCAACAGGCAGCGCCAACCTCTTTAGCATTTGGAGCTGCCCGGCCAGTTAGCTTGTCCTATGCTCACATGCCCAGGACTGAAAGGCGAGCAGGTCGCCCGAGCAAAGTTAGATGGTGGGCTTCCAGAACACCGACGGCGAGGGCGGCAGGAGCTCCTATGGTTCGCGCCCCCTCGGCTCAATTTGGGCCCGGCGGAGAGGTTGAGGTAGGCGCCCGGGGAGGAGCTGGGCGTCTGCTGCAGGACGTTCTTCCCCTGCCTTCCAGCTGGGTTCAAAGGCCAAGATCTGCGCTGGAATCTCACTTGCAGAGTGCTGGGGCTTACACCCCGGGTCACTGACATTTCTGTTCTGCCAGGAGGACTCCCTCTCCGACAGGGTTGTGGCTTCTCCTTCGGTGTGCTCTGCTTACCTTAGTACTCTGAGCCGGGCTGTTCAGGGGGCGGGAGTGGAAGGTCCGCCAGTGTGATGGTTAAAGGAGCTAGGTTTTTGGAGAGAACTTTACCCAGTCTGTAACCTCAGCTACTGGACTTCTGAGCTGAGGCTTCTTGCTCTAAAAAGTAGGGATAATAAAAATTTCTGCTTCATGAGGTACCTCGTGAGGTTAAATAGAAATGAAATGTTAAATCCATGTAGTTTATAGAATCACCGGGCTCTTTTTTGGCATGAAGAAGAATGCAACCCTTGCAAAGGTAATATTTTATTTCTAAGTTTAAGCAAAGTCCCAGAAGGTAAGAAGGAAGAAAGATGAAAAAGGAATACAATGAACATCTCAAGGACCTCCCAGGTGCCTTGCAACTGTCTGTGTGCCTTCAGTATGTCACCTCATTTTACATGGCAAGCAGCATTTTTGCAAGATCAGGCAGCTAAGAGGCTGGCAGCTTGCTGGCATATTATTGAGAAAGAAAGGGAGGGGTGGAGTTTAAGACTCGAATGCCTGCTGCGTTGACACCTAATTAGAAAACAACGTCAGAGTGAATTAGTAGGGCAAGTCTCTGGCTCTGCCAGAACTAAAATAAATGGGCCACCAGAGGAATCACAAAGCAAAATCTATTCATGTCCCCATGGATCTGGTGACTCCAGGCATGAGTGAGAGTTCTGATGGGGACTGGGCCTGCATTTTTTGCATCATGCTAAGCAGGAGTCCTTCTCGACACACCTGCTGGGTCACTGCACAGAATCCTATCGCAGTCAGAGATTTTCACATCACTTGAACTTGTCCAGATGTAATGAGGAAACATCAAGATAACTCAAGCCTCCCAAACAAAACACTTTGATAAGGTCTCAGCAAGAAGAAAATGTTAGAGATTCTTCCATAGAAAACTCTTATGTAGAGGATCTCTTATAAAGAGATTATCTTCCAACTTGCTGAGATATTTCATAGAGGAGAATTATAGTTGATCATCAGTTTCTAGTCTGGGGTCTCAGAAATCTACTGTTACAAAGACAATGAGTGTTGGCACGCTGTGCTCATTACCTCTCATTTTTCCATTCATTCATAGGCGTTGAGGGCCATGTCACAATGAGGGGAGAAAAGGAGATGCAACACTCCAACTAAGGAATACTATATACCTTTAAGGGACAATGTCCGTTAGAGAGCAACCCAGTGACAAAGGTTAGAAATTATGCAAGTAATCGCAGCCTAGACTTGGGCTAGGATGATACCTGAATGCTAATAAGATAGAGGCCAGGAGACCAATAAGGAGGTGAGCGCAGTCACCATCCTTCACTGAGAAGACCCTTGCTGCCTCATAGCATTTCCTCCTCCCTCCCAATAGTACCCAGGCTTCCCTTTCACTTCTTGGTTGAAAACTGTTCTTTCCTATGCTGCAAACAAACTTCCACTGTACAAAACCAAGGAATGCCTCCTCAATTTAGCTCATAAAACTTTTCCACTTGCATGGTTAGATACTAACTCTGGCTGGAAATTTCTCTAAAATACAGTCTTTTGCTGGTTTATTTCAGGCTGTCACTCAGATTCAGGCTTTTCATCTATCTGCCCATCAGTTAAGTTCATAAGACTTCTAACCTGAGGTGCACTGTGGGAAATGTCTTGCTTATTTACAACTTCTCCAGCTAAAATCCCTCCACCATAGAAAATCTATCAATATTAAACAGAAAATCAAAATGCTGAACTTTCTGCAGGAAATTTTATCACTACATTGGGGTCAGCATTATATTTTAATGAATTTATCTCTTTCTAAAATGTAGATCCAGGGTCAGATAGACAAGATCCCTTTCACTTTAACTGCATTACGGCTGTGCCTATTTGTATCCACAATCAAAGTAGTGGAATTGACTGATTGAGATGAGAGATATACTTGGATGACTTTTTGCTGAAGTCTTTTAAATTACCCTCCCTGGTTCCAGAGAGATACTCTGCTTTGCTCTAGTCTCTCTTGCTGAACTGTTGATTAAAATTAGAAGGGAAACTCCCTGGTGGCTGGAATTTTACTTTGTTCTTCGTTGCTTTCAGAGACTTAGAGAAGTCCCTGGCACTGACTAGAAAATCATAAATGTATGTGAAGCAAATGTGTCCTTCTATCTGTTTATTGTTTGGGTGATATAGGCAACACACACGTGCTCCTGGTTTGTTAGGAGAAAGGAGATAGTAACAAAAAGTTTGGCCAGAAAAAAAAAAGTTTGGCCAAACTGTGGAGGCCATAAATTAATAGACTATAGCAGGTTAGTTTAAGATTTATCAGCTTCAAACCTTATATAAACTTCTTATTCTACCCAAAAGACCCAAATCCTTTTTGGAGGGGTCCAGAGTTTGGCATTTACTACCATGAATGAGTTCAGATTTTGGGACATAATCAATCAGGTACAGACTTGGCTGAAAGTGAACACTGACCTTCAAATTTGAATTAATGTCTTTCTCTTCAGTTTTTAAGGTTCAGTATAAATGTTTTAAAATTTGTAGATGACAAGCCAGGCGTGGTGGCGCACGCCTTTAATCCCAGCACTCGGGAGGCTGAGGTAGGGAGAGCGTTGTGAGTTCGAGGCCGGCTTGGGCTACAACGCGAGCGCAAGGCCGGCCTGAGCTACATAGTGCAACGCTGCCTCAAAAAACCAGGGCTGGGAGTTTGGCTCAGTCCCTTAAGCGCCTGCCCTGGCAGGCGCAAGGTTGTGAGTTCAATCCCCGGTGCCACAAAAACAAACAAACAAACAAACAAAAATTTGTAGATGACATGTTCCTCTGTGATTGAATTCTGGTCATTTTTTTACAAAGTTTAGTGTAAAACCTCAAAAAATATAATAACCTAATAAAAACTTCTCCCCTGGAGGTCTATTCAAGGTCTCCTCGAGGTCTGACTGGTAGGATCCAGTGCAATTTGCTTACCTATTTGAACCCTTTGGAAAATACAACCAGTGTATTCTACTTCCTGAAAACTGTTTCCTAATCAATTGTGCTTACTTTCTCTTTGATGAGGGCCAGTGTGAGGTTTCCTGAGCTGCTCTGCCTGAGACCTCCAGTAAGATTCCAGGTCCGTGCAGCATTTATTTAGGAAGCCCTTATTAACAATAAGCAAGGTCACCTATTGTTACTATACTGAGCTTTCCCCAACATTTCACTTCAGATTTAACTTCTTATACTCAAAAGTCCCCATCAATAACTGGTCCTTATAGCAAGCAAGCCTTTATATTACTTTCAGAGTTGGGGTCAGTTAAGTATGACTTTTTTGAACACATACAGTTTTTTCACAAAGAGTAGTCCCAAGTGGAGGATGCTTTGTCCTTTGTTTCAAATATATACTAATTATTTACAGCCTCCTTTGCAAAGGATATCTGCACTGCCATTTACCCAGCCCAACTTGCTGTGAGGACAGAAAGAAGTATGCTCTGTCCTGGGTGACAGTGACCCCAAGTGATAGTCAGCCACCAAGAGTGAAACTTCTACCCTTCTACTTTCAGGTGCAAGGGTTTAGGATTAATTCCTGCTAAGCCAAAGTCATTCCTGGAATATGTTCATAAAGATGAAATTTGTGTGTTTACAACTATAAACAGCAGGTTAGTGGATTCTATTCCTAGAGGTTCATTTCACAAATAAGTTCCTCCGGAGGATTCAAGGGAGGCTGTACTCTTTAACAGACATACGACAGGAGTGTTGTCAGCTTTTTTCTGTAGATAAGGTAAATGTTTGCTACCTATTATTCTGAATTTTTCTTCATTGTGCTCTCTGGTAAAAAAAAAAAATTTTGAGAATTTCATTTGTGTAAGGTGGGGAGACGATGTTTTGGGAAAAGTCTCAAAACAATTTTGAACAGAGACCTTGGTCCTGCCCATGTGATATGCCTCCTTTCTCCACTCTCCTTATTCTTTCTTTCATTAACAGATGTTTTAAAATATTTGCTGTGTGCCTGGAACTGTGCTAAGCACAAGAGCAAAATGGTGAAAAAGATTGGCATGTCTGTATTTGGTAACTTTTCGCTATTAAAATACCTGAAATAGGTTAATGTTATAAGAAAAGGAGGTTTATTTAGCTCATGGTCTGAGCATTCAAAGTCCAAATGACAAAATGCCAGTTCTGTGATGAGAACTTCCCCGTATCTTTTGCTCTTGTCCCTTTTGGCCCTTTTCAATGGTGTGAGTACATTCCAGAGCAAGATAACATCTGGATCCAGGAAGCCAAGAGCACAGGAAGGGCCAAGCTGAGTCCTGTTGCAACAACCCTCTCAAGAGAGCTGCCTGGAGATCCCAGGAAAAATATCCCCATCTTTTTTTAAGACACGCCCCCAGTGGCATAAGGACCTCCCACTCATCCCACCTCTTAAAGATTCAAGCACCTCCGGATTCTGACACAGTAAGGACTAGACCAAGCCTCAGAGCCTCTGAAAACATGAACTTTGGTGGAGGGCACAGCTAAATCATATCCTCACTATAGCATTTCCATTACTCCTAACTTCATAATGCAGCAAGAATTTTGGGTTTGGCATCTTAATAACTCTCTGTCTCTCTGTCTTTCTCTGTCTTTCTCTGTCTCACTCTCTCCATGTGAGTATGCATGTGTGTGTGTGTGTGTGTGTGTGGAGTGTGCATGTTACTGGGTACTGAACCCTGGGCCTCACACTAAGCTACATTCCTAACTCTTTGTACTTTTATTTTGAGACTGAGTTGCTCAGGGTACCTCAACTTCTCAACTTGCCGTCCTGCTGCCTCAGCCCTCTGAGTGGTTGAGATGACTTAATTTTTTAAATCAGAAGATGCAATCCTTATTTTCCACTTGAGCGTGGGCTTTGCTCTTCACGACATCTAACCTCATTCTACACCACTGTCCCACCCCAAGGGTGTTGCAGATCTGTTTTTCTGTCACCCTTTCTCTTAAGTTCCAAAGTCCTGTTAGTGGTTTCCATACTTTCTTTAAAAGAGATTTTGTTTCTTCAAATGATATTTAATTTGAAAATCAAATATGTCAAATAGACAATTATGAAACTATGTCTATCAAAAATAATGTAGAATGCTAACTGTCTCTCAGATCTCTCACTTTCTCCAGAACCTTGAGAGAATTCTGCTAATCTTGCTGTGGGAAACCACCATCCTATGGCAGGCTGATTTGCATTGTGGAATTGTCCTGGAGCTCAGCTTTTCAGGTCCCGCTCTAGGCTGAATGATAAATAAAGGGTGAGAGATCATTCAATCTGACTCTCAAGATAATCATCTCCATTGTTTTTCTGTACATTTTTAAGAGGTCTACCTACCATGCTCAGAGTATATAGGCAAAATCACACACCCTCACATCCATCTGGTGCTTCATATCATGCCCCAGGCTACTGCAAAGTGATAAAACTAGAACTCAGTTTTCAAAAGACAGGCACATGAGGTGCTTCCCTTCCTATAATGCTGTTTCTTTCTTTCTTCAGTGCCTGTACAGAGAATCTCTTGCCCATACTGTAACAAGTTCTTACCTTGCAGTTTAGGGCATGCCGGACTAGGTACTTAATTAGACCAGTTCTTGGATACTTGCAAAGAAGTTTGCAAAGTATGCAAATATGGGCAAATATTGCAGAGAATCTCAATGGTCCAGTGTTTGTATTGGGGAGAGGAAGCAGGAGGGTATGACTGGGAGGAGAAAGAGAGATTTCTAATTCAGACCTATAGCATAATTTCACCATCTGCTGGAAAAAGTCCCCATGGCAAAAATCTGCAGTTTCCCTGCCTTCTCACGCCCCCACAATTCCCGCTTCATTGCTAGGAGAGGCTTTCCAGAACTGAAAATTTTTGAAAAACTATTGGTTTCAGCCAGTATTGCCTCCTGTGTCCCAAATCTTTACCAGAATTTAGAGGAAAAGAGAACAAGATGTTTTTGCTTTTGCTGTTTCTTGTTTGTTTTAGGTGCATTGTCTTTTCCTGAATATAAAAGCAAAGTATCTTACAACGCCAAATGCTGGTAAGGATATGGATCTATAGGTTCTCATATGTATGGCTAGTGGGACTGTATAGTGTTTGATGCAACCACTTTTAAAAGATAGTTTGACACTCTTTCTTGTCAGTTGACTAATTATCATTACATATATTTATGGGGAAAATATGATGCTATACATGGACAATAGGGAATGACTGAGTCAAGGAAATTAACATATCTGTCACTCAAAGATTTATTTTGTAGTAAGAATACTTATAATTATCAACAATTTTTAAGCATATAACTCATTCTTATTAACTATAATCACTATGGTATGCAATAGATCTCAAATAACCTTCTTTCTGTCTTACTGAAACTTTGTTCCCTTTGTCCAATATCTCCCAATTTCCTTTACCCACCCAACTCCAACATCTGGTTGCTGTATTCTGCTCTCTATTTCTATGGATTCAGTTGTTTTACATTCCACATATGAGTGAGATCATGCAGGATTTGTCTTTCAGTGCCTGAGCAATTTTATTTAGCCTAATGTCTTCCAGGTTTTTCTATCTTGTCACAAAGGGCAACATGCACATTGTCATTATCCATTCATCTGTCAATGGAAACAAGTTGATTCCATCTTTGCTATTGTGCATAATGCTGCCATAGACATAAGAATATGGATTCTCTTCTACATACTAATTTCAAATATATATATATATATATTCCAAAAATTCCAAGTTGATTAACATTTGAAAATTAATCAATGTAGTTCATCATGGTTGTGGTATAAAGAAGAAATTACACAATTTACAATACAAATGCATCAAACCCACCTAGTAACATTCAATAGTCATTTTGTAATAAAAATTTATTACCAAATAAGGAATAAAAGAAAACTTATTGAGCCTGAAGAACATCTCTAAAAACCACGTAACTAACATCATATATAATAATGAAATATTAGAAACTTTCTCCCTTGTTTCATAAATAAAGCAGAATTACCACTCTTATCTCCTCTCATCAACATCATCTTGGCTGTCCCAGTCAGTTGTACAAGGGCAAAAAGCAAAATAAAATCATCAATGAACATTGGAAAGGAAAAAGTGAAACTCTCTTTTCTTCATAGCACAATTATTTACAGAGAGAAACTACTTTAAAAACTGCAAAATAAAGTTATTGAAACTAATAGGTGAATTTATCAAGGTTTATTACATAGGTCAATATTTTAGAAAACCAATTTTAAGTCTATACATTTGGAACAAATAATTTGAACATAAAACAAAGCAAAATTGATTCTATATATTACACACATGAAATACTCAGGAATAAACTTGATAAAAGACATTCAAAAAGTCTACACTGAAAGTTTCAAAAGGTTGCTGATAAAATTATAGAGACCAAATTAAATGGAGACTAGTCAGTTTCAGAGAATGAGTGATTGAGTATCATTTAAACTGTCCATTCTTCCCAAACTTAATCTCTAGATTAATGCATTACCAATCAAAATCTAACCAGAAATTCTTGAAGTAATTGACAAGTCTGTCCTAAAATTCATATGAAAAGGCAAACAACCTAAAATAGGCAGGAAAAAAGGTCATCAAGATTGAAAATAATCAATTTTTTTATTTTAAAGAGAATAAAACCAAACAAAATGAAACAGAATAAAGTCAATCAAAACAAACCTATGAAAGTGATACAGGACTTCAAAACAAGATAATAGGAAATCAACAATGGCTACCATAATGCCACTTTTTATCTTCAAAATAACTGCTCATACAAAATAACAAATCTTGAAATAACAATCCTGAAAATGACAAAATTGGAGGACTAATATTACCTGATTTAAACTTTTACCAAGAAGCTACAGTAATCAAGACAAAATGAAATTTGTGTAACTGTCATGAGAATCTACTAATGTGATATAACTGCATAAATCACTGGTTAAGATTCACTTCAATAGGCACATAGAATGGGGAGAACCAAGATAGAAGCATTGTCCCCATCTGTGAGCCAGCTGGAATGCAGGCCAGGCAGAACCAGAAAGGCAGCTATGTTACCACCTGTGAGTCAGCCGACGTGCAGCCTGGGGAGAACCTAGAAGGAAGCTAAGCCCCCACCTGTGAGCCAGCTGGTCTATGGGATGGGGAGAAACAGGATGGAAGCAATGCCCCTGCCTGTGAGCCAGCTGGAACATGGACCAAGGAGAACCAGGATGGTAGCTATGCTTTCACCTGTGAGCCAGGCTACATACATGCCAGGGAGAACCAGGAAGGAAGCTAAGACCATGCCTGTGAGCCAGCCAGCATGTGGGCCAGGGAGAGATGGACAGTTTCCCTGATCCCCTCTAAGCAACCAGCTGATTTGGAGGAACTATATTGTTTGATTGACTTTGCAAGCCTAAAGTCAGTAGTCTGAACAACTATTTAGAGGATAACAGTATGCAATATACTAATTATTGTAGATTTCCTATTGTCTTATCACTCTTTTATTATATTGTATTGTTCTGTTTTATTCCCATTAAAATAAAAATCATAAAAAGAAAGATTAACTTCAATATAGTCATTCATTTCTTACCTCAGGACAACAACAGGCTACGTCTGTTAAAGCAAACAAAACCATATAGCATTTTCCAAATAAAAATTTATATATCATTGTTCTGAAGATAATGTTAATTGATACATGGTCAAATATGTTTGTTTACTATTTATTTATTTACTTACTTACTTATGGTATTAGGAATTGAACACAGAGAGCACTGAACTATTTCCTCTTTTAAAAAATTATAAAACAGAATCTTGCTAAATTCCCCACATGGGTCTTGAACTTGTGACCCTCCTGTCTTACCATCCCAAGTGGCTATGATTACAGGCATGCATCACCATGGTTGGTACATTTCTTTAAGAGATAATCATGTGCTCAAAGCTTATCTGTGCTTAAAATTACTAAAATCTTTTTTCTATTAAGAATCATCATATGAGTTTCTTTCTGAAATAAAAAAATGTTTGCAAAACACCAATGGAATCATGTACTAATACAAAAGTGCTAACACATTATGCTAGAAGTAAGCAGATGCATCCCCTTACGCACTGACAGAAAAGAAAGACTTAGTCTTCTCCTCATCCACATACCAAATGTAGATGAAAGTGTGTTTTCTACTAATAGAAAGGCTGGCTCTCAACTCACCATCAGCTAACCAGATGATTGATGCAACATCAAGCCAGAGTGTCACACTGTGGAAGACCCTCCCTACAGATGCATGAGAAGTATGAAACAAGTGTGACACACACACACATACACACACACAGACAGCACAGGCCTCCCAGAATCACCAGTTTTTCCAGCATCCGTAGCCCCAGAAGTTGTCACTGGCTCTGGAGACTAAATACAGTTCTCACTACCACTCTCACTAGAACAGATTCTACCTCAAATTTCAAGCTCCAACTCAACATCCAAGCGTTGCACCTACCTGACTGACAGATTTCAAGATACGCTCTTTGACTGCGTGGAAGGCTGTCAAAGCAAGAGTGTACCCTAGAGCCTTTCTTTCTATAATGGCATTCTCCACGGAGGAAGTGGAGGGAAAGTAGGTCAGATACATAAAACTAGTATTCCACAGAGGAGAAATCTGAGTTTTGAAAAAAGTCAAGTAACTTGCTAGGATCACATGACAAGAATTTACAAATCAAAACTAACTTTCCAGGCAAGCTTTGGGAATTAGAGGCATCAGGAATTTTGTTTCTTATACAGGATAGAGAAAATTCAGTGGAGTGGGGTGGGGGACCAATGAAGAGAACCTATAAGATGCATCCCTCATGCACCAGGGAGTGACACAGCATTCTGAATCAGCAGTGGTCTATGTGACTCTGGGGAGACAAATTTCCCTGCATTTTCCAAGGAGATGAGTGGTACAATGTCCATGTTTGATGGTGAGGTTAGAAACCCAAGAGACTATCTCAGTTTGTGTTTCTTGCAAAGCTGGTGTTTTATTGGAATAATTGCCTTATTCATAATTAGTCTTTTCCAGTTCTGTTCCCATGAGAGTCCTTAATAATTTTGAGTTTTTCTCTGGTTTTAGAGATTGTACAAAGAGACTAGCACTTTGCAGTCTTGTCTGTTGGGCACTGTGTAAGCCGTACTCTCCAGAGCATACATGTGACATGGTAAAGATTCTCCTCTGTGTGACCACCTGGGCTACTACCTTGTTCGTCTCTGCAACACTATAGGAGGCAGTATTGGGACTGCGTTGGAGAGGGGGCTGGTGTTCCTGCTCTTCTGAGTAGTTCTAGGGATTCTCAGGGTCGTGACTGTAGTGGAGAATGACCTGATGTTCTGAGGGTGGCTCTCCCTTGTGTTCACTTTGTTCCATGCTGAGATTCAATTCATCCCTCCAGACTCCAGTTGCACAAGATCAATGTGAACAATCCAGGCCATTTGTTTATTGCTCCTCCCTGCAGACACCTACCTTCTGAAAGCTCATTATTGTTTCAAGGGATCTTTTTCTGCTGTTTTTGAGACTAAGACACTGATGGAATTCTGTCTCTGTACCTCTGCTCGGGCCTATCAGAAGTCAAAGGATGTATCACCCAGCCAAAATTCAGTGGCAACACTGAATAGATCAGTACAGTTAGAACTTTCAGGTGAAGCTCCAGGACAGTGATCTGGCAGGAGGCTGGGTGAGAAAGGGCTTGAAGGCACATTTACTTAGAGTACTTTACCATGGCTAAAGACAGGTAAGCTGTGCTGTATTCTCACACTGAGTGTGGCAATGAGTGCTAGCTCCTTTGAAAATAACCATCCTTCAGCACTCCGGGAGGTTGAAGCAAGAAGATCACAAGTTTAAGCCCAGCCTGGGCAACTTAGAAACTTTGTGAGACCCTGTCTCAAAATAAAAAGGGAGGAGGAATTGGAAGGGAAGAGAGACAGGTTTTTTGTTTTGTTTTTGTTTTCGTTTTGTTTTCATCATTATTGGCGTGCTCTCTGTTACTCAGAATTTCAAATTGAGACATGCTAGATTCAGTGATTTGGATCCAAAGAGAACCATTTTTGCTATCACCACAAACCTTGGAAACCCTTTGTTTTAAGATTCTCCCAACAGAGGATCTGAATCTTGGTCTCACCACATTGAGCTCTGCCCACACACATTAATTCAGATGCATAACAGCGCAAAAGAAAGTGCAGAACCCATTCTTTCATTAATGGGTTTATTCATTAGAAAAAGAAGAAAATAATAAATGCTGCCAATGACAAGAACCAGTTTTCAAAGAATTAAAAGATGTCTTTGCTAGAATATGCAAAAGTTTAAATAATGAGCAATAACTTATCTAAATCAATAGGTCCTAAATTATATTGAGGGGAACCTGGATGCTTTGCTAAGGAATCTCTCAGAGCTAGCACTGAACATAGTAATTATCTAACTAGCTGCATGTCTACTTGCAAAGGAATGGATGATGACAGCCTATCAAGCAAGGCCTTCACTTTGAAGCAGATGCACCTAAAGATATGATCAACTCTGGGTCAGGTGTGACCTTGCTCAAGTCACATCCCATACCTGACTTCCACTTTTTATCCTATGAGACAATTCAACGTGATGATCAACAGATCCAGAATTCTTAGATTCCTATGTGAATTGTATTTTCTTCGATGTTTACTTCCAACAACAAGAAAAATCTTTAGGATTACCTTCATACAGCTGTCTCAGATTTGGTAAATAATTTCTCAGTGACTGAAAACCCTAGCCTCTGCAGGATAAATGTGCTTTGGGGAACTGACAAAAGACATTCATGCATTCCAAAACAGGCATTTCACTCATTTCACCCAAGTGCTTTGTGAGCACCTTCTAAGAGGTGGGTAGTAGTGCAGGTTAAGACACACACACACACACACACACACACACACACACAAAACGAATAGGCCTAAGTTTCTTTTCTTTTTCTTTTTTTGTTTTTGTTTTTGTTTTGTTTTGGTTTGTTTTTTGTTTTTCTCTAGGAGACCCCAGTGCTGGGCTAAGCTTGTAAAACACACTGCAAGTATGTTTCATGTGTGATCTGTAGATATCCCCTCCGTCTAGCCATTCTAAATAGAGGTGATTAAATGAGCCATAGATTACAGAAGCTGGTAGTGAGCTTGGCAACATGGAGACCTCTCTCCCAAACTACTACTCTGAAGGGTTTCTGATAAATATTCTCTGACTCAGAGGTCATAAAATCTGCATCTGTAACCAGTCCCTTCTCCTATTCCTATCCCTTTAGTAAGTACTAAGGACCTTCAATTTCTGGAACTCCTCAGTAGCTGGAAGGCTGGTCATAGAAGGTTGATTATAAGCATTTCTATAAAGTTGCAGGAACCATATAAGGCAGCCATATGGATAAGGAATCACCTCTACTGAGTCCCCAGTATATGGTAGTCTCTAGTGAGAATTCAAAAGGTGGCAGCTCTTTTTATTATCAGACCTGCAGGGAGGATGTTAGTCATTGTATTGCCTACTAGAGCTGGTTAGAAAAGTCTTCTGGTGTTGGAAGAAATCAACGTTGAACTGAGCAGAGGCTTACAAATGTGTCCTAAGTGGGTATGTAGTTCTGATGAGCAACCATAATAGGAAGAAGTTGGTAAAGGCTAAGCCAGCAGTCTGACCTGGCCAGGGATTGGAGGCAAAGTCTGAACTCAATTTGGGAGAGAACTTTTCACTGCTTCAGGCCAAAAAAAGTCTCACTGTTTGATACTAGAAAATTAAAAAAGGTGAATGGATGAGGAATGATTTTCCGTTGGCCTACATGATTAACTATATGTGGAAAACCACAAGGTGTGGTGATGTTGTTATAAAAAAAAAAAAAGTTTAACACTTTGAGAACACTTCAGTGCATGCAATAGATCTTGAACTAGATTCACAAGTGGTTTCCTAGGAATGAAAGGGATCTTCCCTCCACTCACACATGTAAAGTAAGGATCTGACAGCTCAGAGGCTACAACTAGAGGTCTTTATTGTCATACATATTTCATTGGACAGTGGTATGGTTTGGATCTTAAATGTTTCCAAAGAGCCTATACGCTGAAGGATTTGTTACCAGCCTGTGGTGTTTTGGGAGCAGGGTGGAAATTTAGGAGGTGGAGCTTAGAGGCAGGAAGTTAGGTCATGGCAGGTAATCTCCCAAAGGGGATATTGGAATCCCAGCCTCTTCCTGTCTTCTCTTTTCTTCCTGACTGCCATGAGGTGAGCAGCTTTACTCTGCTACATGCTCCCTTCTGTGATATTCTGTGCTGCTGCAGACCTCAAAAGAATGGAGCCAACTGACCATGGACTGAAACCCTTGAAGTAGTGAACGAACGTAAGTCTTTCTGTTTTAAAAGTTATCTCAGGTATTTTGCCACAATGGCAGAGAACTAACACAATGGGTTTTTTTTTTGTGTGTGGGGTCTCCATGTTGCCAAGTTCACTACCAGCTTCTGTAATCTATGTTTTGTTTTGTTTTTAGACACGGTCTTGGTATGCAGTTCAGGCTGGCCTTGGGTTCACTTTGTAGCCCAGGCTGATCTCAAACTTGAAAGGATTCTCCTGCCTTAGCCTCCCAGTTGCTGGGATTACAGGAGTGCACCATCATACCTGGCTCACAATGTGTTTTACAATTAGAAAGTTTCACCTGAATTTCTGGGTTTTCTCAAATATCAGAAGAATGGAGGTATATATTCTTAAAACAGTCCACTGGCACTGAGTACCCACTGTCTTCTACCCACTGGCACATTTGGTGCCAGGGGGAAGGGGGAATAATAAACAACTGCTAAAATCAAGAGACCACCCTGTGGGGGATTGAGGCTATTTACTATTCTCTCCTTGAAATGCTTTGTTTGTTTCTAACACCTTCTTCGCTTTTCTCCCATCTCTCCAACTGCTCTTTTTTATTCATTTTGTACAAGTCCTTTCTCCTTCGCTGTCCTTAAAAGGCAGAAATCCCAGGGCACTTTTCTCTTCCACATTCACACACTTTTCCTGGTAAATCTCAATTCCTCCCAAGGTTTTGAATCACAGTACAATAGGGTATGGCATGTATAGTGTGGGGTGAATTGTGCAGAAGCACAAAATGATAGGGTTCTGGAATGGTATTTTTCTTTTCCTCTTTTATTCTTTAAATGACCTAAACTGTTTTTACTTTTAAAATTATGGTTACTTTGGAAACATGAAAATATAGAAACACAGTAGTCCCTCATTATCCACAGTTTGGCTTTCCATGATTTCAATTACCTGTTCTCAACCACAGTCTGAAAATATTAAATAGAAAATTCCATAAATAAGTTAATTCCTAAGTTTGAAATTACATGCCATTCTCACTAGTGTGATATGAATCATCCCTTCCTCCAGTGCATACACTGTAGCTGCTACTTACCTGCTAATCACTTAGTAGCTATCTCAGTTATCAAAGCCATTGTGTGGTACTACAGTCCTTGTGTTCAAGTAACCTTTATGCAGTAGCATAACACATACCACTGTTCCCCTTGCTTCCATCCTATACAGGCATTACATCATCTCACATCATCACAAGAAGGATGAGCACATAATAAGGTATTTTAGGAAGGACCATATTACATAAGTTTTATTATAGTACATTTTTCTACTTTACTATTGCTAATCTCTTACTGTACCTAATTTAGAAATTAAACTTCATCATAAGGTACTTAAGAAAAAATACAGTATCATAGGTTTTAGGGATACCTGATGTTTTGGGTACCCACTGCACGTATTGGAAATACCTCCCATAGGTAAGGGGAGAACTACTGTGTATAAATAAGGAAACATCAATTGTCTTTCATCAAAGATAACCACCATTGACATTCTGGTCATTTAAAATGGAGCATCTATGTAGATTTTCATCACTCTATCCTTTTAACATTTTTTCCCCATAAACTTACTATCCTATTTATTTACTATTTTGTTTTCTATCTTTTTTACTATGTCTTTTTCCTTGTGACACCCACAGCTCCTGTTCCTTTTGCATTTCATTGACTCACTTAACAAAGACCTATCCAGTTTTTCCTCTGGTACATAGGATAAACTTGATAAGCCTTTGTTAAAAAGAGTCAATGTCATGTATACATACACAAACATATATTGGAGCTAACATTTTATGCACAATTCTACATTATAAAAATTTAGTCTTGGCTCCAGAGACTCTGAACTCCTCACAACCACAATCTGGGGGTGCACTCCGCCTACCCACCTGGGTCCCAGAGGTTTTGAACTCCACCCAGCCAGGTGTAAGTCCCTGGAACCACACTACAGGAGTGTGTCCTCACTAGCTGTACAGAGGATCCAAGTACTGCATGGCCCAGCATCCCATTGCAATCCATCAGGGGAACATCCACCCAGCCTCACAGGACACAGAGGTACCAAGCCAGCCCAGAGTCCGAGAGCTGCTCATCAGGTAGTGACCAGCATCGCCCACAGACATGGAGAATTTGAGCTCTGCCCATTACAGCACAAGGACCCAGCTCCATAGTTCAGGGGTGTGGCCCAGCTAGCCACATGGCAGGTCATGGACGTTCCAAATTCTACCCAGCCAGAAGCAAGGTTCTGGCATCATATGCCAGGGGAGTGCTCTGACTAGCTCTGCACTCCAGAAGCTCTGAACTCGCAGCCAGATGCAAGGTCCCAGTAGTGCCACACTCTGGGGCATGCTTTGCCTAACCACCTGGGTCCCAGGGGCTCTGAACTCCACCCAGCCAGGTACAAGGCCCCAGCACCACACCCCAGGGTGTGTCTCTGCTAGCCACCTCAGTTATGGAGGTTCTGAACTTCATTCAGCCAGGATCTAGACCCCAGCGACATGCTCCAGGTTTGTGCCCCTCCTAGCTGCAGGGAGACTACAAGCATTGCCCAGCCCAGTATCCCAGAGCAACCCAACAAACTGTATCAGGGAACACACAGCCAGCCTCACAGGCCACAGAGGATAAGGCTCCAGTGCCATAGTTTGGGGGTGTGCCCCAGCTAGCCATGGGGATATTGGAGGATTGAAACTTTACCCAGTGCAGTGTTCCAATGCAATTCATCGGGAGGCTGCCTGGCCAGCCACACAGGTCCCAGGGGGAAACAAAAGAGCAAAATGCAGTCTCAGTCCTTCAGCCCACTGAGAACCCAAGAAACACCCAAATGGAAGACAATGGAAATCGCACAACTGAATTTTCTGAAGTGATAGCAACTGAAGTAAAGAAAGAACTCTATGAAGCTATAGAGGAAATCAGATCAGAAATTATCTCTCAGGTAAAGAGTGAAATGACAAACATTATGAAAGAAATGCTGTGTGTATCTAAAGAAGATCAAGATAAAAAATAGAAGAACATAAGAAAATGATGGAAACTTTGAATGAACAATATAAGACAGAATTAGAATGCATGAAACAGATTCAAAGGGATATTCAGGAAATTAAAAATTCCATTGAAACATGGCAAAACCGCTTGAATGAAGCTGAAGATAGACTCTCAGACCTTGAAGACAGCATGGAAGCTTATGATCATGAGAGAAAACATCTCTTAAAAATAACAAGGAACCAGGAAACAACAATTCAACAGCTGCAAGATGATGCCAAAAGAAACAATATGTGATTGATAGGTGTCAATGAAAAAACAGGGGTCAATACAAATGACATGCAAAGACCATTTACAGAAAAAATAGCAGAAAATTTTCCAAACATGGAAAGAGAATCTGATATTCTGATAAGTGAGGCATATAGAACCCCACTTAACAATAACCAAAACAAATCTTCACCCAGACATACAATAATTAGGATATCAAAAATTCAACACAAGAACAGAATACTGAAAGCTATCAGAGAAAAGAAACAGATCACCTACAAAGAAAAGCCTATCAGAATCACAGTGCACTTCTCAACACAAACATTCAAGCCAAAAAGAGCATGGAATGAAGTATTTCAAATGCTGAAAGAAAACAACTTTCAACCCAGATTGATGTATCCTGCAAAACTATCATTAAAACTGATGGAGAAATAAGACACTTTCATGACAAAGAACTGAAGAAATTCATGTCCACCAAAACAACACTAAAAAGAGTACTGAAAGACACCCTAGAAAGAGACAAAGGTAACTACAATCCCAAGAATAACAGCAGAAGGAAACCACTAAGCAGGGTGAACAATTAAACAGAAAAAGTAGAAAACCAACAACAGAAAGATAACATGACAGTGATAAGTCAGTACATATCAGTTATATCAATCAATGTAAATGGTTTCAACTCACCAATAAAAAGAAACAGACTGGCGAGTGGGTTAAGAAACAAAATTCAACACAATGCTGTGCACAAGAAACACATTTAATTTAAAAGGAAATTCACAAATTAAAATCAAAGGATGGAAAAAAATACTCCACACAACAGGAACCCAGAAAACAGCAGGAGTAGCTATTTTGTTTGCAGACAATGTGAACTTCAAACCAAGAATGATCAAAAGAGATAAAGAAGGTCACTACATACTTGTTAGGGGAAAACTTCAAGAGAAAGAGATTATGATCATAAATATATATGCACCAAACACGGGAGTACCCAACTATGTAAGACAAATCTTAATAGACATGAAAAACTAAATAATACAATTATAATGGGGAACCATGTCACAAAGAGACAGAGCAACCAAACAAAAAATCAGCAAAGAAATAATAGAACTGATTCAAACTTATGATGTGTACCGAGTCTTCCACCCAATAACATCAGAATACACATTCTTCTCAGCTGCACATGGGTCATTCTCTAAAATAGATCATTTACTAGCCCACAGAACAAACTTAATTAAGTAAATGCAAAGGAATTGAAATAATTCCATGCATATTATCTGGCCATAGCACAATAAAATTGGAAATGAATGACAAAAAAAAAAAAAAAGCACAAGAACTCCATAAACACATGGAAATTAAATAACACTCTCCCAAACAATTAATGGGTCACAGAAGAAATTAAACAATATCTACAATCAAACCAAAATGCAAATACAGATTACCAGAACCTGTGGGATAAAATGAAAGCAGTCCTTAGAGGGAAATTTATAGCACTAAGCTCCTACATCAGAAAAATGGAAATAACACACATAAACAACCTAATGATGCACCTCAAACTGCTAGAAAAAGAAGAGCAAGTCAAGTCCAAAGCCCAAAAAAGGGAGGAAATGATAAAGATCAGAGCAGAAATTCATGCAATGGAAACTAAGAAAACAACACAAAGAATTAATGAATTGACCAGTTCTTTGAAAGAATAAATAAAATTGATGAACCCCTAGCCAACCTTATCAGAAAGAGGAAAGAAAAAACTCAAATCCATGCAATAAGAAATGAAAAGGGTGAAATCACTACAGACCCTGCGGGAATACAGAAGATCATCAGCACCTACTTCGAAAACCTTTACTCCCATAGGTTTGATAACACAGAAGAAATGGACAAATTCCTAGAAACCTATGAATTACCAAAGCTGAATCAAGAAGATGTAAAACTGCTGAATAACCCAATTTCAGTTAATGGAATTGGAAATACAATTAGAACCTTACCAACAAAGAAAAGCCCAGATCCTGATGGATTCACTGCTGAATTCTAAAAGAAATTTAGAGAAGACTTAATGCCAACACTCCTCAAACCCTTCAATGAAATTGAAAGGGAAGCAAGTCTCCCTAACTCATTCCTGGAAGTATTCCCCTAATACCAAAACCAGAGAAAGACCCAACCAAAAAAGAAAATCACAGGCCAATCTCCCCAATGAACATAGATGCAAAAATCCTCAATAAAACACTGGCAAATAGAATGCAACAAGTCATCAGGAAGATTACACACCATGATCAAGTGGAATTCACCCCAGGAATGCAGGGATGGTTCAACATATGCAAATCAATAAATATAATACACCATATCAATAGAGCCAAGAACAAGAATCACATGATCATCTCAATAGATGTAGAAGAAAACTTTTGACAAATTCCAACACTCATTCATGATAAAAACCCTACAGAAAATCAGAACAGATGGTCTCTACCTCAACCTGATAAAAGCCATATATCATAAACTAACAGCCAACATCTTACTAAATGGACAAAAACTGAAAATTTTCAACCTAAATCAAGAACAAGACAAGGATGTATATTATCACCACTCCTATTTAATATAGTTCTGGAAACATTAGCCAGAGCAATTAGACAAGACAGATAAATAAAAGGAATAAGGATAGGAAAGGAAAAAGTTAAATTATCATTATTTGCAGATGATATGGTACTCTACATAGAAGACCCCCAAAAATTCACTGACAGACTTCTAGATGTAATAACCAAATTCAGTAATGTAGCTGGATACAAAGTGAACACTCAAAAATCAATAGTATTCTTGTACACAAACAAAAAACTCATTGAAAGAGAAATAAGGGAAACCACATCCTTCACTATAGCATCCAAATAAATGAAATACTGAGGAATCAATCTAACAAAAGAAATAAAAGAACTATACAGTGAAAATTACATTACTCTGAAAAAGGAAATCGAAGAAGATTTCAGAAAATGGAAAGGTATTCCCTGTTCATGGATAGGAAGAACAAACATTGTGGAAATGGCCATTCTCCAAAAATTGTTACACAGATTTAATGCAATTCCAATCAAAATACCACTTGCATACCTTACAGAGCTAGAGAAATCATCCCTAAAATTCATCTGGAACCAGAAGAGACCTAGAATAGCAAAGGCAATTCTGGGCAAAAAAGGTAAGGCAAGAGGCATCACAATCCCCAACTTGAAGTTATATTACAAAGCTAGTGTGATAGAATCAACATGGTACTGGAATAAAAACAGACCTAAAGACCAATGGAATAGATTAGAAGATACAGCCACAACTACAAACATATTCAGCCACCTCATCTTTGACAAAGAGGCCAAACACATACACTGGAAGAAAGATAGCCTCTTTAATAAGTGGTACTGGAAACACTGGCTTTCCATATGCTGAAAACTAAAACTAGATCCATGTCTATCACCATGCACTAAAATAAAGTCAAAATGGATCAAAGATCTGAATATTAAAATAGAAACACTAAATCTGCTGGAAGACAAAGTAGCAAAAATTCTTGACCACATAGGAAGGAGTAGGCAGAGTTCATGAACAAAAATCAAACTGCATGGGAAATCCTTTTAAGAATCAGCTGAGATCTTGTCTTATTAAAAGGTTTTTGCATGATAAAAGAAATCTCCAACAGAGTGAAAAGAAAACCCATGAATTGGGAAAATACCTTGGCCAACTGTCCCTCAGACAAAGGACTTCTATCTAAAACATATAAAGAATTTTTTAAAAATCAGCCCCCCAAAATTCAAGGATCCAACCCAAAAATGGGCATCTGAGATGAATACACACTTTTCAGAAGAAGAAATACAAATGGCAAATAAACATATGAAAAAATGTTTAACATCAATGGTCATTTGGGAAATGCAAATTAAAACAACACCGAGATTTCATCTCACCCCAGAAAGAATGGCCAAGATCAAGAAATCAAGCAATAACAAATGCTCAAGGCACTGGGGGAAAAAAAGAACTTTTCTCCACTGTTGGTGGGAGTGTAGACTGGTGCAACCACTGTGAAAATCAGTGTGGAGATTCCTCAAGAAGCTAGGATTAGAGATTCCATTTGAGCCAGCTATCCCGCTTCTGGGCGAACTGAAACCGGCATACGACAGTGATATCTGTGCACCCATGTTTATAGCAACACAATTTGTAATAGCCAAATCTTGGAAGCAACCCAAGTGCCCATCAATCAAGGAATGGATAAAAAAGATGTGGTATTTTTATACAATGAAGCACTATTCAGCTATCAAGAAAGATTGCATTGAGACTTTTATAAGTAAATGGACACGACTTGAGACCGTACTCATAAGTGAAATAAATCAAACTCAGTGTGTAAATACCATATTGTCTCCCTAGTATGAGAAACTGAAAAAGTATATATGATCCAAAATCTACAATACTGTGTAAGCATAAGAAACTGCTCAAAGAGGAAAAGCAATTGGTATAGGGGAAAGGAGGAAAGAAAGAAGGGAAAAGAAAAAAGACACAAATTTGTATACACAAGATAGCTAAAATGACTATACTACTAAATGTGTTAGTTATTGGAAAAGAACAGTTAATACTCATGATTAGATCAATTGTACATGTCTTTATTTGTTAATCTAAAAAACCCTTTTGAAGGTATCTATATGCAATATTACAACCATTGTCAAATTCCTATCATCTTGTTTTGTAAACCTATTACGTTATTGTATTGGATTTGTTGTGGTTTGTCTCTTTTGCTTTTTTTCTTTTCTGTGTCTTTTTTCTCTTAAATAAAAAAATTTGGCCTTATATTTGAGCATGTTACTGACTTGTTTAGAACCCTTCATTCACTTCTCATTAACCTTGGAACAAAGTCCTTACTTTAGCCCTGAAGCTGTCAGTCTTTGGAAAGATACACAATGCCAATCTCTGATGCATAGGCCTCCCCAAAACCTTAGCATTCACCACAGCCCAGCTTCAGGTGTCTCTCCTCCCTGGCCTACAACCTCATCTTATGACCTGGTAGTATCAGTATCATTCATTTGCAAAACCCTCCTCACCTTTGTTATTCTTGTTCAAAGTCTGCCTTATGGGTTTGACTATAAAATGGTAAGAACAAGATCTGAAAGTGTCTTAAGCATCAGTTCACCTTTGTCAAGGCCAGTTCAGTACCTGGAGACTAGAAGGGCAATAAAGCATTGCAGTTAATCAACTTTAAAGAGCATGCTCATAAATACTGAAACCTTTATAAACATTATTTTAATGAATGCACATTACTTTATTGATGTGCTACACTATTTTTGAACATTAGCCTGTAGACATTTAGGAGTGTCTAAATTTTCATTTTTTGTCCTCTAATTATCTCCATAGGTTCCCAATAGTAAATGACCGTATTAAAAGGAAATAAACAGGTTTTCATGGATACTGCTAAAGTGATATCTAGAAAAATTGTCCCAACTTGTACTTCTACTGGTAGTTGAAATAATAATAAAAAGAGCTTGTTACAGAGAATTTTGGTGAATGTTTTATTACACAATTACCCTTTCAGAAAGGAAAGGATTGTAAATCAGCATGTTTTTAGATGTGGAGAGAGCTAAATTATTATATCTTAGATTAGGCTGCCCTGTGTGTGTATGCTACCTAGTATTTGTGTTCTCAGTGTCCAGTGATGGAGGCTAGGGTTAGAGGATGCACTTGGAAGAGGTATAATGGGGAAGCCAGGTATCCCTTCACCCTTGTGGTGAAATGGTGGTCTAGCAGACTGGTTCTTCCATTTTCCTATCCATCTGATTCAAGTCTAGAGTCCTAGCTCTCCAGTACCAACGTAGAAAAAGTTCTACCATACAGTAGGGAAATTTCTAAGTGGAAGTACAGGCAATGTGAATTCTGTAAGCAAATAGGTTAGTATAAGCTGACTCTTCTCATCTGCATCTATTTTCTCAATGATGAGGTCATCGGGTAAGTGAACCAAGGAGAACAGGAGATTTGAAAAGGAGGGGTGACACTGTTGTTCAGAGTAAATAAATAGAGAAATGTGACTGGAATTTTAAGAACTACTGGATCTCCCTGGAGATTTTCAGTCATGGTCTAAAGTAACTTTAGTCAGCAATGGGGGTGTGATTTCATCCAGTTCCAAGAACTACTTAAGATTAAGCACAGAAACAGTAAGCAGTTGTGTTTCATAATATTTAAGATTTTGTCAAGTTAATTCAACGAAGGAAGACATTGACAGTGGTGGAAGTGGGAACCAAAGCCAGGTCCAGTAATGGGTATTGAGAAAACTAGTGGGACCAAAGGATTAGGGGTCTTGAAGAATTATCTCAGTGGACTAAGTGGAGCTGGAACAGGAAGTAATGATTGTGGACTGAGATCACGGGGCTTTAAAATGTTGATAATAATGCAATAAAGCAATTGGAGCTAGAATACAATTAGCTTAATAGTTCACAGGTGGGGAAGGAGAGTGGCTGAATGATTAGTTCAGCATTTCTAGAGCGGTAGTTGTCTGAAACTCCCTAAAGACCTCCATAGGCTCTGTCAGTGGAGGAAACTGGAAGAAGGAAGTGTAAGAAGACAAACAGCTTGCAGCGTCAGTTTGGTTCTGAAGTTGAGGGTAGCAGGGTTTTCTTAGAGGTTCAAAAAAGATAAAGGTAGGATCCTTATGTAAGCTGTGCCCAGGTTGCTGTGGAACTCCAATGCTACAGCAGGGGAGGGGCTGGTAGGTCAATCTCTTAGGGTAAAGTTCTTTTAACTCAGACTAGTCTATTGAGAGACTTCAGTTCTCTTCAATCATGCCAGGATGTTTTGAATTCTTTTTCTAAAAAATCACATCCTACTACAGCTATCCCTTATTTAACGATCTGTCTGCTTAATGACTGCTAGGACGCACGACCGAGGCAGGCTGTTCAGACTTAGGACCTGCTGCTCAGACACACGTTCCAGCATTTTTGGGAAGAGTTCTGTACAGCTGGTTGATAGAGCCTCAATGTCTTTTTTTTTCTTGTTCAGTACACCTTGTATATACCATACTGTAATTTTTGCTGATTGTCCTGTACAGGACAGTAGTCTTATGTTCTGTTATACAAGGCTGCATACAGGAGTTAGGCAAATAAAAGCAGTTATCAAACCGAAGTTTCCTTTGCCAATTTCTTTGTTCTGAATATTGTAATGTATATGCCATACACAATTTCTCATTCAACAACCAACTCATTTAACAAACTGGTTTCAGGAATGGAACTGGTTGTTAAATGAAGAATGTCTGTAGCCTATTGCATTTTAGGTTTTACTGAACAGGTCATGCAAATAAGCATAGCATTCATGGGAAGATAAATGTCTTCAAAATATGTATTATTTCTGTGTCTGATACTGGAGAAAAATAAGCTACCTGATATTTTTTGGAGGTTTGTTTTTTGCCTCGCTATCCAAAAATATAGGGTTTGCCTATTTCCATGCAGAAAGGAGTGATTTGGAGCACGGTCTTATGAGACCTGTTGATCACATATGATTCAGGCAGAACAGCTGTGCCAAGGGGCCAGAAAAATCTGTCAGTGCACTCTTGCTATTGGGCTCAATTCTACAGAATATTTGCTTCCAACAGTTTGTCAGGTGATAATAAAACTGATTCATTTGGAGTTAGATAGATTCTCAGATATAAACAAACTCTTTAGAAGTGTTGTTACCTTTGAAACTTTTTGATATATAGAAATGTATCATATGGGTGCACATATTTTTCTCAAGGGTTATATATGGAAATAATCGAACAATAAATTACCACTGTTATTCTTGGCTCTGCGATTGTTTTATGTGTTTAATCTCTATCTTACACTCCTAGCTAGTAAACTCCTTTGCTATATGCTGTATCTGGCTTTCTATCCTCCAAGGAATTCACTGCAGAAGCAGACAGAGCAGAGGCTCCATTAATGTCAAGCATATTTGGCATTTCAATGACTTTTAGAGTTAAGCACATTCATGGTTCTGTGATATCTCAGTAGTATTTTAGTTTCACTGGTTCCTTGAAATGACCTACAGAAACTCCTGCATTAATGAGCCAAAACTTCACATTCAAGCTACAGCTTCCAGTAACATCAACTGTGGGATCAAGGTAACTTTGAAGAATGCATGGAAGCTGCTAAGATGCCAGCAAAGGACTTTTGAGGAAATGTAGGGAATAGATGCCTTACTCATTTGCTAAAGATCATATCTGGATTGCATCTGTTTTGTAATCATTATTGTCAAGCACTTTCTGTATCAATTCAATACCATAAAATATCCTGAATTTTCTGAATAATTCTCAACCTTGCCTTTTCTGACATGAGAGGGATCAACACTGCCTGAATCCAGCTGATGCAATTTGTTGGTGACTGCTATATTTTTAAGGTTATTGGAGAGCATATGCTCTTAAGAAAATCAAATCATTTTAATTGAGCTATTCTGATAATATGATGTCTAATACAGATATCCGTGTTTACCGACCTGTTTAATGATTGTTCAGACTTATGACTGAGGCATGCAGTTAAGACTTAGGACCTCCCTCTGGATCTTATGATCTCTCTCTGTCTCTCTCTCTGTCTTATGTGTGCAGTGCATCTTGTTTATAGAGCCTGAAAGTCTTATACCTTGCCTATACAGTACTGTGATTTCTGCTGATTGTATCATGCAACACTATAATTTTGTTGTTATACATTACAATACTGCATGTAAGAGTCATAGAAATAAAAGCAAAGTTATCAAGTTGGAGTTTCCTTTGACCGTTTCTTTGTTCTGAATATTGTTATATACAATTCATCATTTAGCAATCAATTCATGTAATGATCTAGTCACAAGAACAGAACTCAGTTGTGTCTGTATAACCAAGGTATTCTTTCAACATTACACGCTGCTATTTTACTTAAATGGTATCACTGAGACTGAACTTAGGTAGAAATGTGCTGTATAAAGCAACACAGGACTTCCAAACAGTAAATCTCCCACTGTCATCTGGGATTACAAAAGTACATTCTTTTATGGATTAGGAGCATCCACAAGGGGTCCATTAGTGGCCTATTGGCTACTTCAATGAGGGTAAATAGTAACTACATAGGCTAACCCAAGAACAAAACTAAACAGTTGGATTTCAGAAGTATAATCACTAGCAGGCAGATACTGGGACTTTCTCTTCTCCATTAACTCCTAAGGCACTTAGCCCTTCTACTAAAACAACCTACCCCTCTGAAATCTTTCAAAAGACAACATTTTCTGAAACTACAGTGCATTCACTGTCCTGGAGGAATGGGCACACATTGAGATCAGAATCACTGCCCAGAAAACCTGAGAATAAATGATTTCATTTCTAAATTTCAATCTCAGATGGGGGAAGGGACTGGCTGAGCAAAAGTTGAGCAGATCCTGAAGTAAGGGTGGGTGCAAGGAGACGCCTGAGAAAGGAAGGGCTTGGGGGAGTACCTGCAAAGACTGGGGCCTGGGCTCTGCAATCAGACCAGAGCTCCCCTCCCAAAGCTGCTACAAGCGACACTTTAAGTAAGATGCTTGGAGCTTGTTCAAGTCTTGAATTGCTCATCTATAAGACAACAACTACCAATGAATAATGATTACTATGAGGCCCTTGGAGGTATCTGTGGTCCAACACCCTGTAAGACTACAGATGAAAAACACAGTACCACAGTAGAGTGGCTACTGAAAGAGGCTCTTTAACCGGAATTGAAGAATTAATGACTTCTGATAACATTAAGAGGACAAGTAATCTTGTTAAATATAAGTAAATTCAAAACACAAATACATCCCCAATACTGACATTGTGAATTACTAGTATTTCTTCAGCATTAGTCTAAGGCACTGACTAGTGGAACTGTTCAGTGTATGCCTGGGTTCCTACATTGAAAGCTGTTCCCAAAATTCACTGGCCTGGGGTAAAAGGAAAAGCAAGGAAAGGAAAACAGGGTGGTAAAAATTTTTTTAAATATATCAAAATATAAAGATATGCAACAATGATTCTTAAAATTCAAATTAAAACAAGACCAGAATATTTACATGTTTATTAAATCTTTACAATCAGTAATTATAATCAAATACACAATTATATACAAGGATTATATACATTTTGCCCAGACTTTTACATCACAGTACATAGTTTCCCTTAGAAATATTGTATACATTTATCACCAAACAATAAAACCCAACAACAGTAGTGTTACAGCACCTGTTAGTACAGACATCTTTTTCATAAATTACATCATAAGAAAATATACGGCTGTAAATTGGGCTTTTAAAAATGTCTTTTATAAAATCTGAACATACAATGTTTCATTCACAGAATGTTTTTTTCTATGTTCTGACTGAAGCCTTGTGCATAAAACGACCAGATGAAATATTTACTAAATTCTACCCACCCCCTCTAAAATTATAGGAACTATTTGAATTACTTATGCTGAGCTTTCTTTACGATGAATTTGGTATGGGGTTTGGTAAGAGAACAAATGCTGGCTTTGCTGTAGAAAGAGTTGCATGATGGTAATTTAAATCTAAGAAAAATCCTCAGTAACTACATTAGAGAAATTAAAATCAAAGATTGCACAACTTTTTAATTTAAAAATCTCTAAAACTGAAGAAAAATGGAGAAGTAAAATCACAAAATAATATGTTCTGAGATAATTACCTTCTTTTTAGAAGCTTATTATAGGTTAAAGAGAAAAGTTACTCAAATAAGCATCCCATCCCAAACATATCCAGTAATTTATAATTCTTTCACACTTAAAACTTTTTTGAAAAGTGTTACAAATTAGGGTGTGTCATTTCAATGGAGTTTTATATGCAAAATAACTATACCTATTTTATTTTTAACAGGTAAACAAATTAAATTTGAAAATACCTGAATTAAACACTTGTTTTCCTCTTTTAACTTTCAGCTCAAAGCTTTACTTGATTCCACATTTGTAAACATTGTATAAATCTTTCTTAGTCAAACAATTTTATGGCTGTGGTGATCTTTTCAGCTCTATTTCTAAGCAGTCAACATTTAACTGAGGTAGACCAGATGTTTCTAAATTCAGGGTCTTACAGAATCCCCTGAATCCTTAGCAAGTAAATAAAATATCTATGAAAAGTATTTAACAAAACGTTTTTAAAAACCTAATGCCGGAGTTTTTAATGAACTGAAAAACTACTTCATCACAGTATAATGGTGATGTTCTGGAGCTGAACTTACATCTTCTTTCTTACCTAGGGAAAATTGGTATAATTTCTTCTGGGGATTAAGTATAACTACTAATTTTTTTTCTTTTTTAAAAAGGGGTTTAGTTTTTTAAACAAGTGAATGGTTTACTTCTAAATCTCAGTGAAAGGCAACAGCTCCCTCTAATGGCTAAAGGAAGGAAGAGTGGCAGAAGGCTGGCTTTTTCTAGTGTGTCTGTCACAGGACCCTTTGTGCCATTAAGTTCTCCTTGTTGGAAAAAAAAAATTACGTTGTTTAGATAACTTAGAAGAGTTACACTTAGACAACAATGGCTTTGAGCTACAAATACAAAATCAAATCAATGTCCATAAGGCTTCTGTAATCAAAGTCTTACAGGAACATCTGCTCCTTCTCTCCAAGCCCCAGTCCTATCAATCAAGGCAAGTCAAGCAATTAAGCTTCAGCTATTTTGGCAGCTTTGCAATTAAAATGAACAAAGCACTATGTCTATCTTTCTGTAAGCTGTATGTATTATAGTTCTATCTTCTTACCTCAAATTTGACATGCAGAGAGACTAAAAATATCCATTTTGGTGTCAGGTTTAATTAAGGGCCAATAAAGGCCTTGTTATACTACTATTTTTTCCCTTCCCTAAGGCAAATTCTCTATTAGATTTATTACTCACTGACCCAATTATGTTTAGCTGGAATTTTTGAAGCAAGTAGTTATCCTATTATAACAGAATATTTATTTGGGAACCTAAGACATACTGTACATGAATATACATAACTACACCACAGCATTGCTGTTCTTTAATAACTCCACAAATAATATAAGTTATTCAGTACCTCAAAACCATGTTTTAGGAAAAGGTTATTATGTTTTATCATGGTAAAAAGAAAGGAAATTAGGTTTCTCAAATACTCCTCTGGAACAGATTAATGTGAGTTTAAAAAATAAATAAAATGAGCAAAACCATGATTTCAAATCCAGACTGTCTAACAATATCTAACACTTTAAAATGTAAATGTGACCAGCATCAGACTGTCACCAAAAAGAAAAAAAGGGAAAAAATTTTCATTAAACTACATGGCTATATATAATTCCTACTGTGTAAATTTTTCAAACAGATCACTGCAGACTAATTTCCAATTCCATATCATAAGGAATATTTGTTAAAACTAAATGAGAACAAACCCAAAACACATGATTCAACAGAAAATATAACAGAATCCTTAGGTGCAACTTTAGAAACCAAAATTTCAGAGTAGAAAAACAGTAGTTACCCAAGGAATTTTAGATTACTACCATAATCTTATCATGGCTTTATAAGACAGAAAAATGTAATAAAATATATTCAGCTGTTGGCGAGACAGATCTTTTGGCTCAAACTGTACACTAAACATGGGATGGAGTAAGGCTGATGGCAGGAGGTAACCACCTCTCTGAGAAATGAACTGGAAAAGATTTATAATCTACCACACAAGGCTATATGCTAAGTTTCATTTCAGAATAGTCCCAGGTTTCCTTATGGAAGGCCCAATGTGAAGTTCACAATGCAACATTATAGTTTCTCCCCTGATTCACTTATCAAAAGTAACCAATTTTCAGAATATGACCTTTTACCTGGTCTGATTCATCTTTCTGTTCAAAACTCAGTGAGAAAGTACACTGGCTTCACCTTTAGTTTAAATGAAGAGGACATTGTTAGGAGGAAAAACAAAATCAAGTCATCCTGATGATCTGTCACTGAATGAAGCAAGTGATAAGCAAAAACTGTTAGCATGAATGCATTTGTTTCACAGCCACTTAGGTCACTTAGAGTAAAGGCAGCATAACCTTAATGCCACCATACCCACATGTATCTTCCCAAAAGAGCCTCTAGTGACCAAATCGGGAAAGTCAGGCTTCCTTCAATTTACTCCTATTGCCTTCCTCCACTACTAACTGAGTTTGTCTGTCTCCCCAGAGACAGCAGAAATATAGTTCCCAGGATTTCCCAGTAGTCTGTCCCTGACGGGGCATGCTGCAAGTTGTGCAATGCTGTCATTTGAGGGGGGATTGTGAGTTTCCATTTTTGATGGGGCAGTCTAACCAAGGTCAATTTTAACGCAACATGCTCCAGATTCCTATGCTAACTACCTATCCCAGTCAGAACGTGGTTGCTCATCACCATACTTAAAGTCCCTTAGAGAGCCTGCTTAGTATAGTGTCTCTAACCACAGTTTACCTTTGCTTTTTAAATACCTACCACCACATTCTTCAGTGAGTCATAGTTCATCCTTCTCCATCATTTCAAATGCTTCTATATCTTCATTCCAGTCTGCTAATATGGAGTCTATAGGCTGGACCTTTTTACCCCAGCTAACATTAGGATTGGCATCTTCCTCAGTTTCTGACTGTTCTTGAGGTTGGTTATCTAGATCTGTACATTCACCATCCAGACTGGTAGGCTCCTGGCTTTCCGTGGGATTAGAAGTCTGTTCAGTAGAAGAAATGCTTGCAGCACTGTCAGTATCTACTGGCGATGAGTCTGAGTGAGAGTTTAGAGAACTTTCCTCAGAAGACTCTCGATCAACCAAATCAACTGCCTGAGAAATTGATATAATCTGTTCAGCACTTTGATTCTGCGAATCATTTTCAGAGGATGGCTGTTCTTCATTTTCCATTTCAGGACCTGTATAAGAAAGAAACAAACTTCATGCTACTTTTCCCTTAAAAATTTTACTAGTATACTTACAGAGTCATACTATTTTTCACAATACAACTGAGACATGTTAAAGATCATCATATTAATGCAGAACAGTGAACTGAATAGAAAATGATTTGTCTTTTATTAATATAACATTTCTTATATGTTTGTTTTGCAAAATGTGTCAGCGTTAGAAAATACATGCTTCCAATTAAAAGGAATGACTAATAACTGATTAACACAGACTTCAATGAGTATCAGTAAATGCTAAGAAATACATTAGACAATAATTTAAGATGAATAAAAATATGTAATGTATAACTAAAATTTATTAAATATCTAAGTTCAGGAAAGCATGCACACGAGAACACACTAAATAGAATAAGTTGTAAATAGCACATATCAGTGCACTGGAAAAGTAAAATTACCACTCAGTAAGCCATGAATATTCAGATAACAAGACTTTGGATAATTATAGGTATCAATGCGATTAATCAAAATACTTTCACAAAAATAAGAATTGAGATTATTTACAAAAATTCTATTATTTCATGTCTATGAATTATAAAAACTAACATTCTAAAATCCATTAAAATGCTGAAGATTAGGTTAAAGCTCTTGTAATGAACACACAACGAAACCATCTTATTTAGGGTTCCCGTAAGTGTCTAAATAGCATCAAAGCCCACATGGTACATCCTGCTCAGGCTCATCCTCTGTCTCTGAGACAACAGCCAGCCAGAAGGTCTGGCTGCTCACTGTGCATGGTACTAATAAGAAAACAAAGAACAAAAGCAAAACACTACACCTGCCCTTATGCATCTTGTAGTCCCACTCTAGAAAAAGATACTGTACCTACAAATATTCACACAAAATAAATAGAAAAATCCAACTGTGTTACATGTTTTGAGAGCAAGATATGTGGTGTTAAGGAAAGCATATATATAAGTAAGGAAATTTAGCAAGTTCTTAAATAATGCCTGAACTGGGATTTAAAGGAGAAGTAGTCTTTTGGTCAAAGAAAGGAAGAAAGATGGACCTAAAAATTAGAAACACCAAAGATAATGTAGGCATGCAGAAAAACAGAAGTGGATGTATGTGTATTCATCCAGCTCAGACAGCAATACCTCACTAGGGAAGTTTATATTCTTAGATTTGGGGCAGGAGGTGTAGGTTGAAAAGCTGAGGAGGAGTCCTCACATATCTCTGTTTTCTGAGCTCTGGAAGAGGTATAATTTAACTAGACAGGGAAACCATGGTGGGGCCCAAAGAAAGTAGGTAGCTGGCTGCTTAGACAACATTTATGCTAGGTATTGCAAATTACAAGAAAAAAGAAAAGAAAAACCTTCAAGTTTCTTTCTGGATGATACTGCTCGGTTTAGAAGGATAGGGGTTGTTCTGTCTAGTAAAGAAGATTGTGCTTATGACTAAAAACTCCCCTAACATACTAGTTTTGGAAATGTAACAAATAGGATAAGAAAACAGAACAATTTGTAAATAAGAAAAAAAGAAGTATTGAATTATATGTAAAGATTGTGATTATAGACTAAAACTTAAAGTGATCCTAATTTTAAAAATACTATTAAAATTAGTTAAAAAATTTGGTAAGAAGGATTAAAATAACTGGATACAAATAACTCCTCTGGAGTTGCAGTAACTAGCTAATAATAAAACCATATATTCTTTTCATAATGAAAAAGCCATAAAACAATTAAATTCATTATAAGAGGCATAAGGCTCATACTGCTTAATACTATGCAATCATAAAAACATAAAACAAGATCTGATTAAATTTATAGGTATGTTCCTGGATAGAAAGTCAACATTTAACATTTTCCTAATTTATATGTAAAGTATGTAATTATATATGCTAATATACTAATTTCAAAATGAATCTCACTATTTTTTGTTTTGGAACCAGATAAAATCATCTTCAATTTCCTGCTGAAGAATATATGTCAAAGAAAAGTCAAGAAATTTTTAAAAGAATCAGCCAACACTACATAAAACCTACACATTATTCTCAGTCTTGTCTTGATCACTTTACCCTGATTTACCTAGCTCTTAACTTACCAATTTGTTTCTGATCAATACTAAATTTATGGATAAGTTTTCCATGTAAAGCTTTGTACTACTATTTAGACCTACCACATACCACTTCTTCTGAGGATATTCCTCTCAACTAGTAATATATGTATCTGCTCTAGTTATACACCTTAGAACTCTTTAGAATACATACACACTTCCAATAAAACAATATCATACTCAAGGAAGAATATACCTATCAAGGGAAATATATTGAGTAAAATTAGGGAGAAATATACACTCTTGTATCTTGCTAAAAGAAATGTGAATTGCTACTATGACTTGCAATATTTATCAAGACTGAAAGATTCACACTCATTTTGCCAGCATTCCATTTTAGTAAACCTCAGAATTCTAGACGAGTAAAAGTATCGACATGTAAGAAGACACATAGGATGATTTCCACATCACTGTATATGGTGACAAAACAAAACAAAACAAAACCCCGGAAATAATATGGATGGTCAATAATGAAATAGATTATGCTACAGTTATATAATAAAATGTGGCATAGCTTTTAAAAGAAAAAATTCTGCAACCCAACCAGCACAGAAGAATATTCTTGAAGTATAGAAAGCAATTTGCTTAATGATATTTAGTATATATCCCATTACTGTGAAAAGAAAAAAAAAATCTGTAATTTTGAAATGTATAAAGCCCAAAAGAAAATAAAAAATATTATATATTAAACTGTTAACATTGGTTGGTTATCTCAGGAAAATGAGAGATTATTTAAAAACACTTAATACACCTCTAAAAGAACCTGTTATAAGTTTACCTTTGAAATTAAAAAATAAGGGCTTTTCAAAGGTATCAATAACCACTCTATAATACACTATAGGAAAGTCATCAAAGGTCAACTAACTCAAAGACAGAGGGAGGGAGGGAGGGAAGAAGGGAAGGAGGAAAAAAGGGAAAGAGAAAGAAAAAGAGAAAGAGAAAGACACAGAGAGAATTTTTTAAATACCCATAAAAATAAATATTTTGGTTTTTTACAAAGTGTTGGAATTACAGGAGATGAACTAAGGGCAACAACAAGGAAACTAAAAGTGGCAGTCAGAGAAGTACAAAAATACATAAAGAAGTTTAGGTCTATCACAATGCTATCAATCTCCATTCTAAGGTACCAGATTTTACCGCTATGCAAGATCCTAGTCTTAGGAGCCTAACTACTGCAGCTTTAAATTCTGAAATGGTGTACCAGAAACAAACAAAGAATGGAGAAAAAATTCTAAAGTACAAAGAAAATAAAATCAGTAAGTTTTACTAACAAAAGGGGAAGGAAAACTTGGCAAAGACTTAAAAGATTGATGTGCTACAATCATTCATTTATTCATCTATACATTCAGTGTGTATGAAAAGCAAGAAGCAGAAAAATTATATAATGGAATATGAATATCACAGTACTAGACTAAAAAGACATCTTTACATTTTCATTAGGAGAATAAGAGACAGTTTCATACCGAAGGTGGCATTTTAACTGGGTTTTTAGAATGGTTAAACATTCTCTAAGGCTGGAAACAGGAACTGATAAGGGATTTCCAGAAAGAGGGAACTGACGTGCTAATGCAAAAAAAAAAAAACAAAAACAAAACAAAACAAAAAAAAAAACCATGCAGAAACAAGCTACAGTTAGAGAAGGGTGGGGGGTGGGTAGGATAGCACCAATTCTGTGAACAAGAATGTTTAGGATGCTACTCTCTAGACAGAGAGTTTATTTGCCTATATACTACATTTTTCTCCTTGAAATCAAAAACTTTCTAACAGTAACCTACATTCTACAGTTCAACTCTAGGATGGATTCATTCCAACCAGCTTCAGTATTAATCTTAGGAAAACTGATACTGCCTGACTTAACCAAGAGCAGTTCACGAGATGGAATTTTTAAAACCCTTTTCCCCCATTTTACCAGAGAGTCACAAATACACAAGTAGCCTCAAAAACTTGTCTATAACCCTTAAAGCACTACAGGCTTGCACTGTACTCATAGTTGCAAGCGTGACTAAGTACTAGAATTGTATAATGTTGATTTATTTCCCCTTGAAAAATATTATCAAGAAGAGGAAACTGATTCTTAACTGTAAACTACTTTGATTTGGATTTAAAAGTAACAACACACTGACTTTTGTTTGCTAGCAGAGGGTTGGAATTATTAAGCTGCTTTATGAACTGAAATTTTGGAAACAAGAGACACGAAAGTAAAAGTTTTAATAACAAATTATGGACAACTTAATTTTTAGAAGTGTCACTAATTTGATCCATGAAAGCAATATTTCTACTTGATAAATTACTGATTTAGCTTCTGAAGAAGAATACGTGTTATCTGAAAATTGTTGCAAGTAGATAGGATAAAATGGGAGTAGGAATTTGGGAGTTTCTATTTTCTGTATTAAAAATACAACAAAAGTGCAAAGGACTATACAATCAGCATTGTATGATTTTATAAAGAAAATATTTATTTGCAGAATGAGATTTTTACAAAGGACAATCTGGAGGATATTTTATTGAGTTTGGAAGCTTTTATTATTTAGTATACTTATGTAATCCTAACTGGGATACACAATGGCACAATATGGCCAGACACATGGCGGGGGTGGGGGAGGCAGAAAACAGCTTCCTGCAGGGTCTTGTTCAGTGTTTCTCAAAGTCTAGTTGAGAAACCAGCTCAGCCACCTGCAGAGTGTGTTTAAAACATCAAATTGTGATCCCTGCCTTCACAGAGTCTGATTCAATACTGTGGAGCAGAACACAGCAGGCTATATTCTTAGCAAGTAATCAGCTGATTCTGATACCAGGGAGAAACACTGATAATGGTACAATACAAATTAATGATAACCAAACCAAAGTATAGACTTTATCTTCTCAGGATATTATCCCATATGAATAATACTAATTGATTTTGTTCAATCATTATCACCGATTTTTGTTATAAAGATAACAATAATGTGCTAATTTAGTTAATATAGATGTACAGTTCTCAAAATAGCTATCACATATAAAAGGGAATTTTCCAGACTTGTAACAATCACAATTCAATAAATTTAGACTATCCAAATGCTTTTAAAAATATCAATACCCCTTTCCTGCAAGATCCTTAAAGAAATACTATTTGTCAAGACTTTTTTTAAGTAGAATCAGTCATCTCTCATACCCTTTATCTGGCATGAAAAGCACAATCTTTATTATAATCATTCAGTCCTAACTATTTATTTTCCAACCCACCATGAGCTTTTAAAGCAAGTCAGTATTTTAAATATTTTATAGTTTATTCAGATAAGAGATAATACCAAGTAATAAATAACCTAAACAATAATGCTGTTGTTAGAGTGACTTGGGTGGATATGAGATTAGTGAATTCATCTACTATATGAAATGTAAAACTAATGGAATTTGTTAAGATAGGATTAATAAAAAATTATTACGGGACAGTTGACCAGACATGAAAATAATCTAATTACATTAAACTGGACATTTTCAGGATATTCACTGAAAAAATTATATATGTATGTGTATGCACACACAAATACATACATATATAATTTGAGGCTTATTAATGCAAGATACTTACTACTATTAATAATGTAGCTTGGAATCATTTTACCTTTTAATATTGCTGCTGAAATTCCAATGGTAGCACAAAATAGGGGGAAAAAGCAAAGGTATTAAAGAGTTACATAGGATAATACTAATTTGCCTATGTTTGATGTACCTAACTGCATATATGTAGAAAAGAAGATCTGCAATTAGAAAAAGAGCTTGAAGAGAAGCAGGTATGTAGGAGAATTTAAGAAGATAGAAAATCTATTTTCATTATACATCCTTATATTCATACATTCTATTCACTCCGCTTTCCTTAAAGAGCTGACAATTCAAAGAATCTCAAAGAAGAATAAAGCAATACAAGAAGACAAGACAAAACACTCATTAGGCTAGCATTAGATTACTAATAAACTTTAAAAAAAAGGGGATGGTGGTACTCGGGATACAACTCAGCAGCACAGCACCTGCCTGGCAAGAGCAGGTCCTGAGTTCAATTCCTGGTACCAAAAAGAAAAAAGAAAAAAAAAAAAAGATGTCTCCTATTAAACTGTTTAGATGATATAACAGCTCTATACAAATTACACAATTTATTTAAGAGGGATTGGGGGCCGGGAATACAGCTCCTGCCTGGCAAGTGCGAGGTCAGAAGTTCAATTCCTTGTACAAAAAAAAAAAAAGAAAGAAAAGAAAAAAAAACCTAAAAATCTAAATAGGGATTGGGTGCTACAGCTTTCTCTATAGGTGTTTCTGGCCAGTAAGAATATTAGCTGTTATAGCATAGCAGAATCACAGCCTATGTCTGATGCCTCACTTTCCCTCATTTCTCCTCCATTCCTGGGTATAAAACTATTCAAAGATACCAGCAAGATCCTGCCTGTATAAGTAGGGTTTGAAAGAGGTTTAAACTTACTAATAGACATTTTGACCTAGAAAGGACTATATATGCTCATGTATTGAGGCAGTTTATCTTGTTCTGCAGGTATAGCCATTTGTAACTCTTGTAACTTATGAATATCCTTGTGATTAGATCTCAATGGGGAGAAGCCGCTAGACTTCTACTGACTTTATCGAGACAGCAGTCCTGAGGTTATACGTGGCTGGTGAGATCAAGTACTATATATAACACAATTCTATACAATCTACTCATACTCCTTATTTAAAAAAAAAAAGAAATGTAAGATGCAGTATCAATAAAATTGAATGGTGAACATTTCTCAATGTTAATGATGTTGTATATTTATCAACTGGATAGAATTAAGGCAGAAATTATACATTACATATAAAAATATAATTCTATAAACATCCTAATTCAGTAGTACAAATAAATACTTTACTACTCTATTTCCAAACAAAAAATTTATTTTGGAACTACCTTCTAAAAATTTTATCTGCCTTCAGTGAACCAAAAAATCCGCTTTTATAACTAATTTTTATTATCAAATAAGTAAAATTAATACTAAGTTGCAAAACAATCTTTTTTTTACCCTTACCTCGATCTTTTGCTTTGTCAGAAAGGAGCACTTCTACTTCTTCATACTCCCGGATGGCATCTAATATGATACTTCCCTCTTTGCTGAATAGGAACAGCATGGGGATTTTGATGTCATCAGTGTCCTTCCCATCACCTGCCATCTGGAACAGAGGGGCAGTATCACTGCTGCTCCCCTCATTGTCATCTAGCCAGAAAATGAACACAGCAGATATCAAAACATTCATTTGCTGAAGACTTATTGTTACTGCTTTTTACCTGTTGACAGAATTAATCTTATGCATTAAGAACAAGAAAAACAAATATAATTTTTAGACCCAATAATTACAAAAATTTATCTTAAGGAAATAATTCAGCTCTATGCCCAAGAACTTTAGTGAAGTGCTATTTTAATTGTGCATGATTATAAAGTGTTATAAATAAATAATAATGAAATACTTGATAGGATACACAGAAAAACAGTAATATTAATGTACGAAAAACGTGGAACACAAAATTCTACACCTATAACTGCAAGAATTTCATATACCTAGGGAAAAACCTAGAAATGGGAAAATGTAATGACTTTGATTACAGTGATAGAAGTATGAATAAATTTTTGTTGAGATATAGGATTAGCATCATTAGTCTGAAATGCTCCAAAATAACAGATTTTCAGATTAGGGACACTCAACCAGTAAAGTCTATCCAAATGTTCAAAAACTGAAAAAATTCCAAAACTTGAAACACTTTTGGTTCCAAACATTTTGGGTACTGATGACCTGTGTATTGGTTTTACCAAACTACATATCAATAGTTCTTCTTTATATAACACTTACCAAGAGTAATTATGACTACAGTGATTTTTTCCTCTACAAGCTGAATTAAACATTATTATTTTATACTGGTTAAATAATATGCTAGGCGTGGTAGTGCTCACCTACAATCCCATCTACTCAGGAGGCTGAGGCAGGAGAATGCAAAGTTCAAACCTAGTTTGGGCAATCTGGAGACTTAATGAGACCATGTCTCCAAAAAGAAGAAAAGAAAAAAAAAAAAAAAAAAAAAAGACCGGAGAGTGTAGCTTAATGTGAAGGCCCTGGATTCAATCCCTAGTACTGGAAAAAAAAAGTTAATAGGTATGTTAAATATTCTTTTATAATGAAGATGCCAATCACTTCTCTTTCCCATCTCACAAGCCAGTACCCCTACAGAAGCCACCTGACCCACGTGAGAGCACTGGCTCTCAGAGGTGCCTACGAAGGGGAGAAGAAAATGTCTGACCCACCTCCTAGAAATTACTAATTAGATGAAGGTCAGTCACCTAACCCCATCTCCCCAGAAACGAAAAATGACACACACACAGCCTGCTTCATTATGGTGGGTAGTCATCCCATTAGTGACGCAGACTCAGGGCTGAGGCTGCCAGGTAGAAAGGGTATTTTGGAATGGATAGACAAAGTGGGAGTCAACTGGTGAGAAGCTGAAAAACAAGACCAGTTATCACGAGAAGAAAAAGAGTCCAGGAGGACCCAGAGAGAAAGGTGAAAAATGTTAGCTGTCATGGTTCCTGGTGATTTTTTTAGTTCCCTCTTCTGTCTCTTGATAACTCTCAGTTATATTTTACTCTTAGGTTCAATGAAAATAACCCATTTCCATACAGTGAACAAAATCTCCTTTCTTAACTCAACTTAAATTATCTCTTGCAACCAAATGATTCGTAAGGTAATTTGTACTTTTAGTCATTGCAATAAAACACCTAAGTTCTAATTTACTCATTTATAAGTAATTAAAACCATAAAAACAAAATGCCTTGTCAGAAAAATAGAACTTAGGAGAAAAGTCACAACACAAAAGTTGTTTTTTGAAAATTAATTTTCTGAAAATAACAATCATTGTCTAATTTATTCCTCTATAGAAGCTAGTACAAGATTCTGCAACTAACAGCTACTGAAGAAAACATTTGACTTGACAATCTTTGCATACTACAGAATACCTTGAGAATTAATGCCCCTGCCCTCATTCAGAAAATCTAAAGTCCTACACAAAGAAAACTTTTTTTCAAATGATGCAACTGGGTATGCTGGTGCATGACTGTAATCTCAGCTACATGGAAGGCTGAAGCAGGAGGATCACAAGTTTGAAACCAGTCTAGGCAAATTAGTGACACCCTGTATCAAAATGAAAAAAATAAAAGCACCCAGGGATGTAGTGCAGTGCCTTGGGTTCAATACCTACTACTGCATAAAAATCTATTTTATACATACACATATATTTATTCATGTATATGCCTCATACTATTTTTTATATTTTGTATTTCTACTTTTTGAGTCTTAGTAAGCAAGAGATACTCAAAATGACAAGAGTAGCAAAACAGTAAGTTTTTCAGTAAAAATAATCTCAATGTGAAAAATAACCAGGGATAGAGAGGATGATTTAAGTCACAGGTCAACAAATATTTTCTGTAACTAGCTAAACCATGGGTATTTTAGGCTTTACAGTACTCTGTACCAACTATATAACTCAGTAAAGCTCAAAGCAATCATATACAACATGGAAACAAATTCATGTGGCTGTGGTCTAATAAAACTTTTATTTAGTAAAACAGGGAGTAAGCTAGATTTGATTTATCGGACAGCTGACCAACTACTGATTTAAGTTATTAAACAGAATTTTTTCTAATACTTACATCTAACTAATGAAATTTATTCATTCATCAAATCAACCCTGGAGTACTCATATGTAATAGACAAAAAGAATAGTAAATAATTATTCACTGAAATAAATCCTAATAATTAATTTTAAATGTCCTTTTCTGGGCTGGAGATACAGCTTAACTGTACAGCCCTTGCCTGGCAAGCGCAAGGTTATGAGTTCAGTTCCTAGCACCAAAAAACAAAGTCTTTTTCCTCCCCCTGTTGCTGATAAGTGAATCCAGAACCTCTCACTGAGCTAGAACCACAGCCCTTTAAGTGTCTTCATTTTCCCTAAACTCAGAAATTATCCTAATTGGAATAGAAGGGCAGGGGCAGGGATTCAAAAGGAATTTTTTTCCAGTGAGAGAAAATACACAGAATTCACAATTACAGTGTGAATCAAGGCCTTCCAGTTCTTCTTAAATGTAAACCCCTACTTCAAACAGAAAAATTTCTGTTTAACCTAGTAGTCATAGCCTGCTTATCATGATACAAGCAATTTTACTAAGATAAAACAGCAATTCACTGATTGAAGTACATGAGCAAATTATTTAAAGCTAGTAATTTATATTTCAGTTGAAAAAGATCCAGTGGTATAAAAATTTGCTAGCAACTTACTTATTCCTATGTCTACTACTATGTCTAGAAATTTTTACATAATTATCATTAAACATGCAAGTTTCAAAAGATATTATCATTTAGAAGATATTGATTATCATTTTCACTGAAGCTCAAAAAACATTCTGCAGGATAAAACAACTAAAAGGAAAAGTGAAGCTGGGTCAAGGTTACACTACAACCCTTTGGCGAGCCAGTGACCCTACCTGTCTGACTCTCTTCACAGCTTGATGCAGAGGGAACAGAAATTTTCAATGGCTCACATCCAATGGGAAGGGAGGCACAAGCATGTCATTCTTACCTTACAAGGGTTTTGAACCTCCTGGGGACATTTTCTTACCCACATTATTGGGTATTTTTACCATTCCTACTCTACGCTAATACCTGACTCCCAATTATTTTCACTAATATTAATACACAGAAATTCATACGTAGGCTTTAAAGAGAAAGATAATAGGTATACATAAATTATTAAGTCTTTGAATTGTCTCTTTCATGTTTTAAAAATTAAAAAATTTGTCAAACATTCTGATAAATGTTTAGAGAATGAAAGAAAAATTCCTAAAACTTATGCTCTGATAAATACAATGACAGAGCAGATTACTTACCAATAACAATGCCACCAATGGCTCCTGCATTCTGGATGTTGCGTGCCTTTTCCGCAAACATGCACTGTCCTCTTTGTATCAATGCAATTTTTCCCATCACTGCCTCAGGGTTAGTAAGTTCTGAACAACCATTGTATGGTTTACTGCTTGCAACAAAGCCTCTTGTCTGTCAGAAATAAAAGTAGCTCAAATCTTTTTTTCTTCTCAAATTACAATCTAGTCATTAAGCTTCAATATCTAGAGCTTTAAGGAAACTAGAATGCTTTTCTTTTCTAATGATATCATGTATCACTGGATTGTGCTTTGTATTTGTAAAGTATTTTTATGTAAATTACTAAACCTGATCTTTGTAATGACTTTGAATAAAACAATATAAATATTATTTTCATTTTATATATGGGGAAACTGAGACTCAGGTTATATAATTTACTCAAAGACACAATGTTAGTAAGTGGTAAAGTTGGGACCTATAAGTAAATTTATTATGTATCTCTACTCATAATTAACAGCTGGGAAGAATTTTTAAACAAATACTGGTAACCAGAAAAAATTTCTGAAAGAGGAAAAAAACTGATTTAGTCTACACAAATTTACAAGCAGTTTTTCCTAGATAAATTAAATTCAACATAGAAGGTACTTTTCAAAAATGTCTTAATATATGTCTCTTTTCCAGTATATAAAGTCAAAGGGGGCATGGGTCTTTTTGGTTTTGTAAACCCATACAGCAACTTTTTTTTTTTTGTAAACAGCAACTTTAATATGCACTCAGTAAGAGTTGTTTAATGAATCAATCAATCTATAATCTTCTATACAGTTTAAAATACAGTATTATGAAACAGTTTAAATTAGTAGTAGAATGGAAAGAGCATTAACTTTAGATTTTCAGGATACTTGGGTTCTGGTTCCAACTTTGCAATCCTCAGTCAATGTTTAGCTTCATAGGTCTTTGTTTTCTAATTTATGGCCAAAGGAATGAACTAACTTAGTCTTCAAAGTCTGCTCAGTGTACTCTCAGGGACTCATGATCTCCCCAGCCACTTGAGCCAAAGAATCTGCTTTTAGCTGCCTCCTTCATGAACTGCCTGAGTTAAATTTTGTTCAAAGTAAGGTTCTAGTTGTTATTAGAAAGCCTGAAAAATCATTTTTGACACATTGAAGGTATTAAATTAGAGAACAGACCAATAAATTGGATATAATTACTCAACAATATTTGACTTTATAGTTTTTGAGTGCTGGAGATTAACCTCAGGGCCTTGTGTATGATAAGTATGCACTCTACCACTGAATTTTACCCCAGCACCCTGAAAAATATTTTAAATTAAACTGTACATTATTATACACAAGAAGTATTATATACAAGATGTATAATAATGTATATCTGAAGATAAGCTTTTAGTTTACGTGAATCTTTGAGATTGAACATTTAAGTATTTTGTTTTCATGGTGCTGGTGCTAGGCATTGAACTCTGACCTCATGCCTACCAAGCATATGGTCTACGGCTAAGCTATTTATCTCCAGCTCCCGGGTTTTTAAAATAAATTAAAACTACTAAATTAAGAGATAAAGAAGTTAAACAGTACTTGATACTATTTTAAATGCAATTTCAACAAGCCTATCTCAAATGGACATACCTCTTTATGCTTAGATAGATCCAGCCCAAACTGAGCCGGGCCAGCAGTCAACACTACCCTACCAAAAAATGGGTGGGAAACAATCTGTACAGCTCGCGGAGGCAGCTGCTGCTCTTTTTGTTGCTGACTTGACAACTCAATCATCTCCTGCATGAATCTCAATCCATCTTCAGCATCAACTGAACTAGCAGCCTATAAAAGAAACAGGTTGATTTTATACTTCCTCCTGGAAATGTTCACCAACCATTTTCATTTCCTAAATACATGCATCACAGTCTTCTGCTTGAAACATCTCCTTTTAGTTTAGATTTCTAGTAAACATTTACAGTCTTGTCTTCAAATTTTACTTTCAGAAATTATATTTTTTGAAAACAACTGAATTTGGAACAATTCGTCATTTACTATTCTATAAACCTGCTGTGACGCAGTTTGAGAACTGGACTTCAATCCAGTGTTGAAATGCTCCTCCTCGTTTCCCACACTGCACCAGCCTCTGAAGAAGTAAACCGATCTAACCCACATCCCACCTCCTTCAACTGTGAACTAACAGATTCGATTTCAGTCAAAACATATGGACTAAGTATCTCTTCTGCCCCAGTACCTGCCTAGGCACTGGGGAGATGGCCCTTTAAGTTTTCTAGAGGAGAAAGATATGTAAAATGAACTATGATAAAATTTGTCTGGTAAGAAAAGTGGAATAAGACCAAAGACAAGAAACAACTGATCTGCTTATATCTGAGAAAGATTTGGAATAACATTTAGATTGAACCTTAGTGGAGGAAAACCTTAAGAACAACTACTGTAGGAAAAAAAAAAAGATTTCTAACACTTTACAAGAAAAACCAACGGGACTTGATTGAAGCTTGACAGAGAGCCAAGCAACAATGTTCAAGTCTATCCTAAAATCTTTAGTACTGATTAACTTAGAGAAAGATGACAGGGTTTAATGACATGGGCAACAAAAAAAGAAAGGCTAAGGTAAGGAGAGAAAGTTATTCGAGTGTGGACAGGATGAGATAGAGATACAGAAATGTATTACATTTAAATTGGAGCAAGGAGTAAAGTGAAAAATCAGGGCTATGTACATATTTCTAAGAAGTCATTTGACAAAGTTCATAGCTGAGCTTGTAGAAATAGCGAAGACTTTGAAAAGCAGACAGAACAGAACGTCAGCCAGATTCTTGGCTAGTGCCTACAGTAGACACATATGCCAAGCAAGAAGAACTACAAAGAAATCTACAAAGCAATGAACAGAGAAAAAAACCAAACCAAAACAAAACAAAACAAAAACTATGTTGTTGGAATTCCTAGAACTCAACAAAGGAAAATGTTGTAAGAAGGGGTCAGTTAGCATTCATATAGAAGTTAAATTGTAGTAAAGATTAAAAAGTTACTTGAGGGTAATCACATCATTGGTGGCCCAAGTGAAAGCCAGAGATGCCATTTCACTCCTAGGGCGGGTGAGTGAAACCTAAGCAAGAAGGAAGAATGTTTTAATGAAGGATGGATGTAACAAGAACACAGATGAGATAAAAAATGTGAAGGACAGGTGAAATTGGGAAAAGGTGAGATTAAGGAATACCTGAATCCAGGTCTAGGTTGCAATTACTCAACAAATCATGTAGTTCTTTCAAAATCAAGGTAGATAATTTAAAGATCTTATAAGTTTTTAAAGTAAAAATAAGTATTTCCCCAAAAGGCACATTTAGGCACAAATATATACAAATTGATTTTTTTGATAAAAGAAACACTTAAGAGTTAGTAGCTCCTGGGAAACTAATCTGAAACATGAAGATATAAACATTGAAATTAGCTAACATGTAAAATTATGCTCCAAATAAAAGTAACAGAGGAAAGACAATGGACTAAGACATAGAAACTCCAGATTTGAGTCCTATATTTGACTGTGTTAACATAAGAAAATTACCCAATCTGATTTAATTCATTTATACTATAAGGGGATTGAATTAAATTACTTTCCAAGATACTTCTAAATCCAAAATTCTGATTCTTAAATTCTGATTAAAGCTAAGAAGACCAAAAAGGAGAAGAGATGGTATCTAATCAGTATACCAATGTCTTACTTGGATTGCATGTTGAACCAACTGGACTCGCCCATCTTTCAGGTGAATCAAACTCACCCCCATCTTCTTCAGGATTTCTAAATGCTCAGGGTTAGTGGCCATGAAATCTCTGGCTCTTAGAGGGGGTTTAGCTCCACTCCTGAAACTCTCCTCTCTGCTAAAAGTAATTAGAGGAAAGGCTTAAAAAATATGTAAATTAGAACTAGTAAAAAACATAAGCCAAATAAAAATAACATATATTTTCAAAATTGCTAATTTAAAAACTAGTGAAACTGAAGTAACTGGAAACAAGTGTTTTCCTACCTATTACTTTGGTTATCAATAAGTGATACAGGTTTCAAATATGTTTTCCAGGTATAAAAACATGTATATCATCTTTGTAAGGCAGTTTTCATCAAGAATATCATAACCACCTATTTGAAAGTACAGGATAGATTTGCTTGGGGATTTGTTACTATTGGTGTCTCCCTATAAAAACACAGATCTTTCTCCCAATATTTTAAAACCAAAGCAACGACCCTGCCTCAAAAAACCAGGGCCGGGAGTTTGGCTCAGTGGCTTAAGCGCCTGTCCTGGCAGGCGCGAGGCTGTGAGTTCAATCCCCGGTGCCGCAAAAAAAAAAAAAAAAAAAAAAAAAAAAAAAAAAAAAAAAAAAAAAAAAAAAAAAAAAAAAAAAAAAAAAAAAAAAAAAAAAAAAAAAAAAAAAAAAAAAAAAAAAAAAAAACAATAGTATCTGAATGATAATGTTTACTTGAATTTTTTTTTTACGTCTTTGAAATAGCCTTGTTAAAGTTCCTTTCTGGAAAAAGTGAATTCTTTAAGCCAAAAATATTTTTATTTAACAAATTTTATTTATGCAATAAATGGTACCTTCAAAAGTAAAAACACAGCAAAACAAAAAATTTCATTTTCACTACACAAGTAGTACAAATGTAAGGAAAAATATTTTCTTATACATCTAAGATGTAGAAATACCTGATGAAACTATTTTGTATAAAAAATGAGCTACAAACCTAGGTGTGGTATGTATGCCTACAATCCCAGCACACTGGAAGGCTGAGGCAGGAAGATCACAAGTTTGAGCCTAGCCTAAGAAACTCAGTGACTCAACAAAACTGTCTTCAAATAAAAAATAAAAAGGCTTCGGATGTAGTTCAGTGTGAAGGCCCTGGGTTCAATCTCTAGCACTGCCTCACCTCCAAAAAAAGGTACAGAAATTAAAAAGTGTTATATGCTACCCACTGATTACTTAGACAAAAAAAAAATCCATTATAAAAATTACTACAAAGTAAGCTTTACTGTGTAACTTTACTAGTAACTTTTAATCAGCGATAACTACATACCTCAATATCTTTGGTAAAAGTGAATGCTTTTTTAATTTTCAGTTAACAGAGTGTTTCTTGAAGACTACTGTTATATTCCTTAAATTCTCTGTCATTTATTAAGAATTAACTTTGATATTAACAAATATAAAACAGTACATCTTACACTCTGATGATGCCTCTAGGACAGCTCTTATCCACCACATTTTTCAAGGGTTCACGAATGCTCTGGGCATACAATGGATCATTAGGGAAGAGAATCTGAGTATTTGGACAAGTCCAGTCAAAATTACTGTCGTCAAGTTCTGTATATTCTGAGGTCTACAATATAAAAGAATTTTATGTACACAAAAATAATTATTTTACTTAACATTATGGTTTATTAACAAGAGTGCTTGAAGGATGTAATAAACAAAAATAAGAAACATGTACATGTGTTGAATTCTAGGCACAGAGATTTCTTTTTACCTGTAAAAATAAAACAAATGTGTAGAAGTAATAAAGAAAATAAAGCATTTAATTTAAAAACTCACTGTGTTCTTCTTAGAGACTCTTTGATTTGTAGTAGAGAGCCAAAGAGGTAATAGATGAGCTTCTGTTGTAAAGATGTAATCTTCAATATCAAAAATAATGTCTTCTTTATCAGCAAATAATAGGTAAAGATATTTAAACATTTCAGCCAAGAAGAAAGAATCCATTCTAAAATAAAAAGTCACAAATAAATATAAGAACATTAGAAATACTTAAGTGTTAAATATCTGAAAGCCAGGGTCAAGCTCAGTAACTTTTTAACTATAATAATTCAGATGTCCAAAGAACTAAAGAATACATCAGTCACAGTGTCAGAAAGTCCTTGATTCCAACCACACTGCAAGGAAAAAGAACAGAGAAGCTGCCTACCACCACATGTACTGTCAATCTTGCAAATACAGATAGTATTTCTGTATAAGCCTTCCAAAGAGGGAAAGTTCTCTATTTCTGCTAAAGAAAAGTAACAGAAGAGAAGTAACCCAGATGAATTTTACAAGTGAAACCCATAGCAGAACTTTCAGTTAATACTAACAGAACTAGTCACACAACTTTAATGATGATTATTATGTATCCATTTAAAGGTAATGTAAATCACTTTTATATGAAGAAAGTACAACACAAAGTCACGTGCACTATAATTGTAACTCTGTAAATGTGTATATACCTGTCAAGAAGAAAATGTGGAGAAATAATGAAAATAAAAATATCTGTGCCTTTATGAAGGACTTATTGTTACAAAGTTTTAATAATTTTTTTTTTTGTAAAGTTGAAATAAAAGGTTCAGGAAAAGAGCACAGCTGGTAGGAAGCATCGTAATATCAAATTCAATTACATTTACTACCTCCCAAAGTATGTTTTACTCTGCTCATTGTTGAGACAAAAGACCTGGCACCCAAGATTATAGGAGGAATTTAGTGCACAGTTTGTAGATGTGTCCATTCATAGTTGGCTGGCTCCAAGGCAGGGTGGCATGACAGAGGAGCAGAGGAGAAAAAAACAGCTCATAGTACAGAGAAGGCAGAAGGCAGCAAACAGTAAGGAGCAAGCTACAAGTGACAACCACAGCAGCCTTCTTTCTGTCCTTTATATTTTATCCAGGTTACCTGCCCTGAGGGAGGGCCTTCCCATTATCTACATTCAGAACTACGCCAAACCAATCAGTGGACTAATTTAGTAATCACACACCCTTCAACTCAGCATCACACAACTTAGACCCAGCATCACACACTCCAGATCCAGTCACCTCTGAAAAGCCCTACCTACGACTGCATGAGGCAAAGACACAAGCCACAACAGTCTTCTCCTGGTCCCTCAAAAGACTTGGGCACATCCCTTCATGCAAAAGGCATTTGGTTCATCTCCAAGAGTTGTCAGACTCCTAACAGCTTCAGCACTGCTGAAAAGTTCAAGTCTAAAGTCTCCTCTGATACTAAAGGCAAACTCTTAGCTGTTAGCCCCTGTACAAATGAAAAGAAAATTAAAACACTTCCAACATACAATGGCACAAAATAAAAATTGCATTCCAAAAGGTACAAAGAGGGGGATAGAAAGCAATGGGGACAAAGCAAGACCAAAACCCAACAAAGCAAACATTAAATTCCATAGCTCCACTTAGAGCATCCCTGGCAATCTGTGGCAAGATGTGAACTCTAAAGAGTTTGGGGGGCTACACCCCTATAGCACTTCTAGTGAGTGTAGTTTTCATGGCTTCTGTCTTTGGCCAGCTTTGCTCACTCCTTGCAGCCTTCCTCAGATGAACCAAACTCCTGACTTCTTCAACATCCTAGGGTCTCTAACTGTACCTTCAGCTTCACACTTATACAGCTTCACAAACTAACCTCTCAGGGGCACACTGCCTGGCCTCCCAGGTCTTCTTCTGAAATCTGGGTGGAAGTCATCCTGACCCCACAATTCTTGTATTCTGCATGCACCTAAAACCAGTACCATATGGATGATGCCAAGGTCTGTCGCCAGCTGGAGCAGGAGTTAGGCTTCTTTCTATCTTGGCTGTAAAGGTCAAGTTCCTGGATTGCTGAGCACTCTGAACCTAATCCCAAGGAACAAATTCTCTAGGTCACTGCGATTCTGGAACATGATACTCTGGGGTTCTCTTCTTAAAACAAATTCTTTCACCTTTGCAACCTTGAGGCTGCAGAGGCTGGAGTCCTGCTGTTTCTTGTGATGTCCACAGGCCATCTTTTCCATAGTCCTGTTCCTTTTCAGCAACCAAGTTTTCCTCTGCTCTGTCTCTGCAGTCCACAGTTTCCCTGGAACATCCTTTCTGGTCAAACTCACAACCTTTTAAATAATTCTACTGGGCTCTGTTCTTGATTTTCAACACAGATATGGCTAAAGGCTCCCAACAGTAGCCATGCCATAGCCTCAACATTAGACTGTCTTGAAATTTCTTCTCCAAGATTAATTAGTCTGTAACCCTTAGCCTCAGCAGCAAAGTCTCTGGACACAAGCAAAATGCAGACAAACTTTCTACCAAGGCATAGCACACATCATCTATAGACCAACAACCAATGCAGATCTTCCTTCCAGGAGAAACTTCCTGAGCGTGGTCTTTACTGGTAGCATTTTACCAGCAATCTGGTATTCTGAGTTCTGACCAGAATCTCCCATCAAATGTAGTTTAAGGCATTCTAGGGCCCCTTCTTCAGCTGGCATCTCTAAACCTTTCTGAATTCTTCCCACAAGCCATTTCCAAAGGCTCCTGAACCACATGGTCAGGTACAGTCACTGCAACAACTGTACTTCTCTGGTACAAAATTCTGTTTTAGTTACTTTTCTCATTGATGAGACAAAATATCTGACACCCAAATTTAAAGGAGGAAAGCTTATTTTGACTTATAGTTTGTAGTGGTTTTAGTCCATAGTTAGCTGGCTCCAAGGCAGGGTGGCATGGCAGAAGGGCATCACAGAGCAGGCAGGAGACAGCAGAAGACAAGCAGCAGCAACAGAAGCAGAAGCAACTAGCAACAAGCAATGACTCTCTCTCTCTGTCCGCTATTTTCCATCCAGAGTACTCAACCTTAGGACTGGTAGCACTCACACGAAGGGTGAGGCACCCTTAATCCTATCCAGAACAGGGCCAAACCCATCAACAGACTAATTGATCCCAGTATCACATACTCTAGACCTAGCCACCTCTGAAAAGTTCCATCTATGACTACAAGAGGCTTTAGAGGAACATCTAGATAAGCCATAGTAGCATCCAAGGTTTTGGCAGAAAGAAGTTGTAGTTTATTGGGCAGTCTGCATAACATCATACCTCTGGCCAAGCACAATTCCTTGTACATAGTTGGTACTCATTAAACATGTATTGAATTGATTACTAAAGAATGAGTTAGAGAGGCAATAGACTACAATGGTAAAGAACATGGATTTTGGAAACAGAAATATCTCACCTAACTAGTGCTGTGACCACTGAGAAATTACATAAGGGCCGTAGCTTTGGTTTATTCTCTATATAAAGAACATAACATATGCACTCATAACATTGGTGTAAAGACTAAATGAGATACTATATGTCAGTCAGTCAGCATAGTACCTGGTATATATATGAGATGAAAACTATAGCTTTTCTTTCTTTTACATATAAACGATTTTTTAAAACTTTTTGTAATGCAAACACAAAGTTTTAAAACTTTTATTTATTTTAGATATTAATAAGTAGACAATAGAAACCTTTCCTGTCAACCCGCAATTCATTTATCATAATTTATTTATTTATTTTTTTCTTCCTACAGTACCAGGGATTGAATTCACAACCTCATGCTTGCCAGGCAGGCACTTACACCACTGAGATAAATCCCCAGTCCTCATTTATCATAATTTAATCTCTTCTGTACTAATGGCTAGTATAACGAGCAAATGTTATTTTGAGAACTGTAGACTAATAAGCAGAATATTGATATTTGACATATTTAAGAACTGATTATAAAACTTGATTTGTAAACATTTAGGAAAATGTAAGAGATGGTAAGACTACTAAAATGTGAATTAGAGAATTAAGAAAAGCTCACAAGTTGAGTATTGCATAATCTAATTTGCAGTCAAAAGCCATAAACGTATTTTCCAAATGAGAAGGGGACCCAAGAGATGAAGGGAAGGGGGAAGGAGATTAAGATATGTTACGTACATGTACCAACTCCCCATGATGAATGGAAGATTACATACTGCAAACATACTAATAAAAATTTAAATTTAAATTAAAAACATAAACATGTACATAAATATAAACACACAGGCACTAAAAGTGTTTGAAAGACTATCAAATTGCTAACAACGATTATCTTAGGCAGGTAGGGGAGTATCCTAAAAGATTTTTTTCTTTTTCTTTTTTGGACACTTAAACTCTTTTCAGCAATCATCTATTAGGAAAACACAGATAATTTTCCTTTCAAAAATTATAGCCGGGCGTGGTGGTGCATGCCTTTAATCCCAGCACTCAAGAGGCTGAGGTAGGAGAAGTACTGTGAGTTTGAGGCCAGCTTGGGCTACAACGCAAGCACAAGGCTGGCCTGAGCTACATAGTGCGGCCCTACCTCAAAAAAACTAGGGCTGGGAGTTTGGCTCAATGGCTTAAGCACCTGTCTGGCAGGCACGAGGTTGTGAGTTCAATGCCGCAAAAAAAAAAAAAAAAAAAAAAATGTAGGGGGCAGGGGTTGCTTGAGGGTGCTAGTGAGCCAGAAGATGGTACCAACAGAGCTGTATGAGAATAAGCAACCAAATGCAAACAGCCTGTAACTGAAGGCTTTCAAGTGCCATGTCAAGAGATCCTGGTCCTGGTCCCATTATTTCTTTCCAATAATTTGGATGAAAAAAATTTACAGTACCATTACCCAAACTATAGGTCACTGGAAACTGGAGTTTAGCTAGGCGATTAGATTACGAAAATGACACCGGTCTGAAAATAAAAAGTTAAAAAAAAAAAAACTTTGCTGGCTAAATACAAAGCTCTAAGTTTACATTTAAAAACAGCTGCTCAATAACAGCAACAAATAGCTGTTCAAAGTATGGTGGAGAACATCCATGTTTCTGTCACTAGGCTATAAGTAAGTATCTGAGACTACTTGGGATCAATCACAAGGTCACTGTGAGCTGAACTTAATAAAGCTAATAAACCTAAAGCACATCTGATAACACACTATAACGAAGATTGGTAGTTCTCAAACATTTGTTGGGCCAAATACATATGAAAAGTAAAATACCACCAGGAGGAACAGCCAGCTGACAAAGCATCAGTCCTTAACTGTATAAGTAACCTATTAGCCCATCAAAAAATCAGCAATCTCCTGCCTGAATTCAGATGGTTACAGTGCTGTTCTGCATGATACATCTAAAATATTTTTAGTTCTGAAGATGTTTTATTTTTCATTTTTATTTTTTGTGGTGTTAGGATCAAAACTAGAGCCTCATGCATGCTGGGCAAGCACTGTACCAGCAACCTACATCTCTAATCCATGAATGTCATAGTTTAAGAAATGTTCTGTATACTGGAGTACACCAGAATAGGGCAAAGTAGCAGTAAGAGGGCCCCTAAACAGTATAATTAAAGGAATATTTGGTGAAGGAAAAAAGGGAATTCTAAAATCTAGAAATTTCTAAATAGAGTTAAGAATATCTTCCCCCTCATAATTTCTCAATTTTTGATCCCTTTTCTACTAAAGCACATATCATATGTTGGGAATTATTTCTTTACACAACTATCTTATTCACTAACTAAAACCCACGGGAGGGCAAGAACTGGTTCTAGTGTTCAACCTCATACATAAGTGCAGTGCCTGGCATATAGGAGGTACTTAGTTGTTCTTTGTATTAACTATCAATGTAACACAGTTATCAAAAGCCAAAGTGTTTGATTAGAATTCTGACCTTAGCCTTATTATGCAGTCTTCAGCAAATTCTCTAATTTCTCCTTGTTTTCTTCATCTTTAGCATGAAGATTATAATAGAATTACATTTCAGAGGGCTTTTGTAAAAGGCCAAATGGGATAAACATTCAAAATGCTTAGAAAAATACCCAGAGTATAGGAAATGCTCAATAAATGTTACAAGCAACACACAGAATACGTGCTTTCATTTCTTGCCGTTATCTGTATGTCTGTTTCCAGAAACCTCCCATTTCTCATCAGCTATGGTCAGGGAAAGGGGTTCCAAACCTAATAAACCATCATCCAAATATTCTGAGAAAGTACTAAGGGACAGCCTCATGTTTCTCATGTCTTTAGTTCCTCTGCCTAAAACTTCTTTTACTTCTTTCATCCTCTCACTTGATCATCCATCAGCACTCAGGACTTCCAAGAATCATTCTGTGATCATCACATGACAACTTGCACTTCATGTCTTTTTCTTATGTTTCATAGTACTTATGTAACATTTTAAAAGTTTATTTGCCTGTCCTCATGATTCAATGACACAAAGGACATGTCTTCCTATCTGTAACCCTCAAAAACTAGTATGCTAGCACAAAGAGGCCTCGGTAAATATTATGGAATGGACAGTCACTAACCAAATGAACAAACAAAGCTTCGGCATTCATTTAAAGACGTGATAACCACATAAGTGATCTTACAGTAACTGGAACATCAGTTACTATTACACTGACCAAAGTGTGCTTTTCACACCTTGAGTACTTTGTACTGTCCCTGTCTATCCAGTATAGGAATTACTACTGGTCTTACCCACCTCTCCACACAGGAGAAGAGTAAGTGTATACATATTATGGTAGTATTTTGAGAAGTTCTTGACTGAATGTGAATTATAATCCAGACCTTTCACCATCATCTTGATAGTTTCTAATACTTTAATGGGGGAGGAATAATATTTCTAATACTCTTATACCAAGGTTCTGATGTTTAACAACCATTCATTCATCATTTAAAAATCATTTTAGCACCTACTACATGCCAGGCACTATAATACAAATTTTCAATGAATTTAAAATGAGTTTATTCAAAAGAGTTGAAGAAAAATAACCATAAAAGTAAGGTTTGGGCCAGGCGTGGTGGTACACGCCTTTAATCCCAGCACTCGGGAGGCTGAAGTAGGAGGAGCGTTGTGAGTTCAAGGCCGGCTTGGGCTACAACAAGAGTGCAAGGCCGGCCTGAGCTACACAGTGCGAACCTGCCTCAAAAAACTAGGGCTGGGAGTTTGGCTCAGTGGCTTAAGCGCCTGTCTGGCAGGTGTGAGGCTGTGAGTTCAATCCCCAGTGCTGGAAAAAAAAAAAAAAAAAAAAAAAAAAAAAAAGGTAAGGTTTGCATCCTCAAGTATCTTTTGTAAAACACACTTATTTGAATCCTCATAAGTAGCTGTATTTTGTGCTGTTTGAGAGTACCCTGAGGAAAGGAGGTGTTAGCAATTGTTTTACCTGTCCTCATGACTTCCAGTACGAACATCCTTCATGGCAGCAAATCCACAAGGCACTCTAGCATACTTATTTAAATTTTCAATAAGTGTTTTCCCTACTTCAAGGTAGTAAGGATCTCCTGTAGCCTATTAAAAAGGAGAGTACATTATACATATATATTATATATCATTATAGCCATTAACTTATTAAATATTTATTGAATAACTACTAGGTGCCAGGCACTGTGTTTGGCACTGTAATGTACATTATATGGCACCTACCTAGCTCTGAAAATAAGCCCTGGCTCTGCTTTACAGAATTTCTTAAACAAACAATTGAAAAGTTGCTCAAATGTAAACTTTAGCATTTAGATTACATTTCTAATGCCCAAAAAGGTTTCCTGATTAAAGAAAAGCAAGAGACATGCTTTAGAAAGCAGCTCTAGGATGAAAATTTCTCTTTAAAACATGTTTACAAGAATATTTTTGACAGGCAGAAAATAGGTCAAGTCTTGTATCTTTCAATAACTCAATGGGCCAGATAAATATAAATTGTAATACACTCAACCATGATAGTATTAAATACTAGTTTCTGTTATAAAGGAGTAAGTGATCCAAAAGAGAATGGGGGCCAAAAAAGCAAAGAGAGGTAAATTATCTTACTTTATATAAGAAGTAGGTACTTTCAGCAAATTCTGGTCTTAAAGGATGCTGAGCCCAATGTACCCTGAAATCTGTAGTAAATGCCTAGAAAAAAGTCACACAAATAGACATAAAATGTCATTCAAATAGGCATAAAATATAAACAAGTGGTTCTAGAATATATAGAAGTATGTATTAAACTATACAGGGTAAAAGTAATTAAAACATCAATCATGATATATTTTCATCTACAAAACATCAATCTTCATTGCTGAAATCACAAATCCTTTTTGCAAGGCCATTATTTTTACCAATTCAGTGCATTACTTCTAAATAAACATTTGAGCTACTGGAAAAATCAGGAAGAGTCAGTAATGAAGTAATGAAACTCAGTAAGGTGAATACATAGATCCTGACAGTTTGCATAACCATTTTTTTCTTCTCTTTACACAATCTACTCTCTTAGCTATTTTTAAGTGCTTTATATGTATATTTTAAGTGTTTTATATATATATATAAACGGTATTATTTTATCACGTTTTCTTTTATAACAACTTCAAGTCCTTTGTGGAATGAGACATGATATTCACTTAAAAAAAATTAGTCTATTTGAAATTTACTCAAGAACAGAGATGACTGGTCTAAAAAAAAAAAGTAAGTAACATCTTTTTATGGCAACCAGATAAAAACTTTATTTATGATAGAAGTGTTTAGTTGAAGACTCATTTTATTCTGCATGGATATGAACTTTCTCAATGTAACATCCTACTCACCTGAAAGCTAATAAAATCATACCTTCCAAAACAAACACTTTAGGAAGCCTTCTACGTTGGTGAAATGCTTAAGATATCTCACAGAGGGTAGTCAATAATCAAGGCTAGAACAAGGCCATACACACATCTGAAAATGTGTAATGGTGCATTTCTGGAAAGTCAAAAAGCATGCTACTAAAATCTTGTCATAACACTCTAGGAAAAATATTTATTATTAACATAAGGGTTTAAAAAAAAATGAAGAGCAATTCTCAGTCAGCATTCTCCAAATTTCCAGGAAGCATGTGTGACCATCCAAAGTATATATAATGCAGACAGTTTTCACAAACAGACTTCAAAAATAAAGAGTAACACGAATTCCCTAGCTGGTGGGTAAACACAGAAGAGTAAGTATTCTAAAAATTAGAAAGATTAGGACTTGGGTTGTAATTCAATAGTAGAGAGGCTGCCTAGCATGGTGAGGCCTTGGGTTCAATCTGCAGTACAACAGAAATAAATGAAGGGGTGAAGAAGGGGGTGGAAAATTGCAATGTCATAGTTAGAAAGGTTTGAGAAACACTAAGACGGAGGGTTGTTTTAAAATAAAACTAATATACATTATCCTAAATTATACTTTCCTTAATACACGCAGAAAAGCAAAAACATAAATAATTCTGTATAAACCAAAAATAATTAAATAACTACAAAAAATAACGAACGAACATGACATTTTCTCTCTTTAAATTAGCAATTTATACCATGAATATTTAAATAATGAGAATTTTAAAAATTAACTGCTTACCTCTGGTAGAAAATTGTGTTTTTTAATCACCTGATATAACATTTCATGAGTTTCAATAGCAGGTCTAATATCCCCCTTTAAAACCTGAAGTCAACAACAAAAACACAATGATCTAATAAAATATGAGTTAATGCTATCTATAACATTATGTGTACATAAATTTGCATACTTTGTGACTATATTTTGTCATTCAACTTTAGAGATCATAAATGTACTTAATTAAAATAATTTTATTCTACTATTCAGAAAATAGAATTCTTTATACCTGTAAACCTGGAAAAAAGGCAAGCAAAGCATCCATCCAGGTCCGAGCATTCAGCATTGGTTTGTGGATATGCACATCAAGTAGAAGAGGTGGCTGGCTAATGTACCTCATTATGGCATCATAGTGCTAAAAGATCACAACAATGTGTTCACGAAAGTAGATGAAGGAAGATGTACTACTCTAAACACATTGAATAGGACAGTGAAGAAATTGAGCTTGAATTTAATACATTTACAAATAAATTTGTCAATTAACTGTAAATATTTAAATTGTTTTAGATGAAAATCTTTCTAAAGCATATATATTTGCATATATCCTTGAATCAGATGCAGAACACATATTAATACAGAATGCTCTGAGGGAAATACATCTGAACATCCCTGTCTCCTATGAGACTGGCCCACGGTCAGTATAACTTTGTATCCCAATCATGTTCTTAGGCCTCCTTGGAATACAGATAAAAGACTTCTACAGTAAAGAATTAGTTTTCTCCTGGGTCTAGGAAATTAGTTCTCTTATCATAACATAATATTCTGGTGCTCACGACTACTGAAATTAATGCATCTATCACTATTACCTCTCTTATGGTCTGCTATTTCTGCCTCTTATGCTCTCGGAAACTTTTTCTCTTTTTTTCATCTTCTAGATACTTTTCAGCTTCCATCACAGGAAGAGTTATATATCCAACCCAACAAAAACAATTACCTGTCCTAATTCACCTCAAGAAAATCCTATTATAATCTAATAAGTATGTGATAGTATTTAATTGATACATTAGAATTTTTAATTGCTTGTTTTGTTTTGCTACCATGTTATTCAATCATTATTAATGGTAATCATTATTACTATATATTATTTTAATCATTATTACTGCCACATACTGAGGCATCATTCTAGTCATTTCATATATGAAGCCCATTTAATTCTCCCAATAACCCTATAAACAGAACTACAGCTTTCATTTTGTAGATGAGAAATACAGGCCAATAGGGTTAGTAACTTGCTAACTGTAACTTGTTTCAATAACTATCCTTCTTGTATTTAAAAAAAAAAAAACTCAAACCTACATATTTTATCCCTATTGGCAAATCCAAAAATTTCTCATAAAAGATGAAAACCAAACAAATTTTTAGAATTGTATATAGCCCCCTCCCTGTCCAACATCATCAGTAAATACTGACAAAAAACTATAGCACATTTAAAAATCAATTATTTTAAGACTGTCACTCAGGTAATTGAACTTCTATCAAAATCTGAATTTAAATGAAATTCACTATAAAATTAACACAAGATTTCATAAACTTACTGTATTAAATCTTTCCAGAAAACTGTCATCTCCAAGCAAGACATAAGCTTTCAACAGATACTCATAATATGAATCAATCCCTGCTCCAACTCCACTATCTATAGGAAATACAAATAAATATGACCATTCATTAAAAAAGTCTTTAAAATTCTTAATAGAATACAAGTAAGGGTACTAGTACACCAAGAATGAAAAACCAGGCTAAGCATAAAACTGTTTAAAGTAAAAATTACAGGCATTGACAGAAATACTAACTTTACAATATGAATAATAACTCCCTGGCTGATAATTGTTTTTTCTTTTTTAAATTTACATTGCAAAATTGGCTATAAAGGTCTTTTTTAAAAGCCAGATATATTACAGAGTGAAGATAGGTAGAGAATAAAAACAGATGTGATAGGGATTTAGGTAAGAAGAGTTGCAAAAAGTTAAATAAAAATTAAAAAGATAAACTTGTCTAAACAATAAAGATGAATTTTTAGCAATTAAAAACAAAGATTTTAAATGGGAAGGGTCCACAGAATACCAAAGGAGAGACATAGGAAAATCTCCACCTAAACTTAGAGATTGAACAAATGGAGTGCTGAGTTACATCTCCAACCCTATTTTATTTTATTTTGATACAGGATCTTGCTAAATTGCCCAGGCTGGACTTGAACTTGCAATCCTCTTGCCACAGGTTCCTACACAGCTGGGATGACAAGCATGTGCAACCATGCCCGCTTAAAAATTTCTCTTTGATAGTCATAATTTTATAAAGCAAAAGATAGAATGCATGTAAGTATATAAAAATAAGAATGAGATCACATTACTTTATAGGATGTAAAAAATACAATAAAGTTATACTTCTTTAAAAATTGAAGGAAAATAAACCACAAATTACGTACAACCAAACTATCACTCAAATATGAAAAAAATAAACTATTTTTAAGCATATAAGGCTGCACCAGCTAATAGAAACTACTGAAAACAGTTTGAGATGAATACAACTACCCCGCAGTATCTGTGGAAGATCGGTTTCAAGACTGAAATCCAAGGACACTCAAACCACTTACATAAAATGGCATTGAATTTGTATATCATCTATGTACATTCTCTCATACATTTTTAAATCATCTCTAGATTATTTATAATACTTGGTACAATATAAATGCTACATAAATGGTGGCTGTATTATGGTGTCTAGGGAATAATGAGAAGAAAAAGAAGTTTGTACACGTTCAGTACAAATTCTTTCTAAATATTTTCAATCTGCAACTGGTTTAATCTGTGAAAACAGAACCACAGATAAGAAATGAACTTAGAAAATGTTACAAGTGGTACACAAAGTATGAGTAGTAAATACCTTGAGAAAGTCAGTTACTTTTAAATAGATGGGAGTGGGGAGAACACCAAGAACAAAAGAAAAAAAGAAAACATAATAAGAACTAAATATTGACATCATATCAGAGTAAAAGAACATAAAGGTTCAGGAAGCAGGAGACAAAGAAATAGGGAAGCATATTAAAGTTTATGTTTTTAGGAGGTAAATAAAGGTATCAATAAAAAAGAATAAAAAGAAACAAAAGGTGGGGTCAAATGAAGATTCAAATAGTATAAAAAGTCCAAATATATTCAAAATATTGATAGATGTAAATGGACTGAATGCACTGCTTAAAAGACAAAGTATGACAATGAGACGTAAAAATGTGTTAAATTTTACAAAAGACACACAGTATAAGCAACCTGCAAAGACTAAAAGTAAAAAATGGAAGAAGAAATGTAAGGCAAGTACTGTATAAGTTAAAGCTGATATAGCTATATTACTAGAAAGAGAGATAGTCACTCCAAAATGACAAAGTGCTCAACTAAAAAAGATACAGAATTTTAAAATGAATGCACCGCAGCTGGGGGCATAGTGCTAGAAGAGTTCTTGCATGCGTACGTACATGTGTGTTTTTAAAATAAAATAAAAGCACCCAACAAAATGGCCCAGTGCACTAAACATTATACATAAAGCAAGAAAAGAACTATAAAAGGATCACTGTTAAAAATTTCATCTACCTTTCTTATTCTTGATAGATCAAGTAAACAGAATAGTATGATCTAGATAACATTAGCAGCTGAGCAAAATGACACATAGAATTCTACATCCAACAATTAGGAAAAAAAACCTATTTTTTTTCTTTACCACATATGGAACATTTACAAAAAACTGATGATGGCCTAGGTCAAAAAGAACATTGAAATTTGAAGGATAGGTTTCATACAGGCAATTAAGTATCATATATGTAACATACAGATTTTTGAATTATAAATAATATTTAAAATTTTAATGTCCTTCCATGATTGTAAAGTGAAAAACACTGCTAAATACTCAAACCAAGAAAAAAGTTGTGGAAAATTTTATCTTACACTACAAACACAAATCCACTCTAGATGGTTTAAGAACTTCAATATCAATAACAAAACTTTGAAATTGTTAATATCATAATGAATACCTAATTTTATAACTCTGATTAAGGAAAGATTTTTAAACAGGGCACACACTTTTGATCATAAAAGACTAATAAATGTTATATTAAAAATTAAGTACTAAAAATAATTTAAAGTGAAAATACAAATAGTAAATCAGAAGATCTGCAACACAACAAAGAATATCAGAATATATAGTTTTTACAAAATTGTTTTTTAAAAAACCACAATTTAATCCAAAGCAAATAGGAAAACAATACAAAAATAAGTAAGCATACATAGCCAATAAATATGAAGATGTGTTGCACATCATCAGTGATCAAGCAAATGCAAATCAAACCATAATAGGATATCACTTGCACATAACTTGCACACTCATAAGGTTGGCAAAAATTTTAAATCTAAAACTACAGCATTAGAAACAATATCAGTCTACAGGCACTTTTATATATTGCTAGTGAAAGTATACAGAGATGAAATAATTTTGGAAAACAATTTGACATTATCTTCTAAAGCTGAACGTTAATTTACCCTATGACCTAAAAACATCATTCAAAAGTATTTAGCCAAGAGAAATTCTTATACAAGAGAAGCAACTACAAAAATATTCACATTACTCTTCACAATAGTAAAATTACGCATACAACTTGCAAATAAACCACAGTTTATTAGACTACTAAAATAACATACAGCAAAACAGAAAATAATCGCAACTTCACGTAATAATAAGCATGAGTCTTAGCAATATATTGAGAAAAGTCTCAAAAGGATACATATAATGTGATATATGTATTTCCTTATAATAAAATTATTCCTTTTATAAAATTTATAACGAAACAATATACTCTTTAGGAATACCTATAAATGCAGTAAAACTTCATCAAAGGGAAAGCAAAAGAATGATCAACATAACAATCAGTTATGTTTTAGTCAGGAAAAGGTAGTACAGTTTTGGAATTACAAAGGTGGGGGGAATCAAGGACCACATATTGTAGTAGTATGCTGCCAAGTAAGTGGCAAGGAAAGGTTCAACAGTGGGTGATTTTGTGACTAAAGCTGACTGAAGAAAATGGGCCATACAGTATGATTAGTTAAAATTAATTGTGATTAATTTACACCTGAGGGCCATACTGGGCTTTGAAAAAAATGGAGAAAAAATGCAGAATTCTGAAGCCAATACTTAGATCTCTTTCAGGAACCACTTAGATAAAACTTCCAAAAAATTTAATTAGGCTGAGTATGGTGGTGCACACCTGTAATCCCAGCACTCAGGAGGCTGAGATAGGAGGATTACTGTGAGTTCGAGGCTAGCCTGGGATACATAGTGAGTTTAAGGCCAGTCTGAACTACATAGTGAGATTGGTTTTTTTTTCTTTTTCTTTCTTTTTTTTTTTTTTTTGAGACCCTGTTTCTAAAAACAACAAAAAAAAATCTGTAATATTAAACAGAGACAACTTTAATGTTTAAGTTATGCAATTTTAAATTATAGACAATTTTTATTTCATATAAATAAGCATTCTGAAAAACAGAAATATGTATGAAAAATAATCTTATTAAGAATGTTTTAGATATTTCCATTCTTCAATGTTTGTTTTATAAGAGCATTTTATAAACATAAAATCATCTCATTTATACAATACCATGTCCTATTTTCATGTGATATTGTTCTATGTTTCCAAATCATTAAATTACTTAATATTCAAACACTGATGCAAAACAATTTTCTTAGCTATCAGTTTATTGATGTTCACTAAGAACAGCTTTGCAATACTGCAATTACGTGATGAACATCTCTGGGTACAAAAATGGTTTTTATTATTTTTCAGGTTAGATTCCCACTAGTAAAATTATTAATCAAAGGGACTAACATCACCATGAGCACTTACTTTACAGTAAGTATAAAACACACCCGCCAGTGACCTGTGTTTTATGTTAACTCATATAACCCTTGTAATAATTCTATGAAGTACTATTAATATTCACATTTTACAGATAACGATAGAAAGGCAACAGAAATTAAATAACTTGCCGATGCTCACATGATTTGAATTTCAACAATATGGCTTTATAATCTATGCTCTTGATTATTAAAAAAATAATCTATTTCTGGAAGGGAGGGCATAAAAATTGGTAATAATATCATTAAATATATCCACTAAAATACATCTTAATGTGTAATATCTGAGGTACTCTGATCCTCTAGTCTCAAAGAAGCTAATCCTAGTGTTTCATCTATACCCTATACCAATAATGCTTATAACCATTAAGGTATCAAATAGTATACTCTCCCAAAGATTACTTTAACAAATAAAAATCCTTTATTTCTCAACCATTTTGATGATGTGAAAGTTTGATTTTAAAAGCACAACTTACATACCTTTCCGTACCCAATCTCCAGTATGAATATTGATAGTCACACCCACCAAGTTACTACTTCGCTGTCTTTTTTCCCAGAGAAAATCAAGAGCCTTTCTTGCATATTCCTATAATTAAAAAGAAAAGCATATTTAAAGTGACATGTCTTGAAAGAAACAAAAAGGAAAGAAAACAAAGGTCTATAGAATATTTTAAGAATTAAGTAAAATTCTTAAAATAATTATTTGTAATATAAATTTCCTTAAAGTCATATCTTGGTTCTTTTCAGCCAGTTGAATTAAGAAGGACTGAGAAAATGTTATTTAAGTGGCAGTGATCACACTTTGCGATCATCCATGTTCATCTATTCCTGAGGTTCAGGAGCACATTCATATACAAGTATTACTAAATTATATTAGTCACTGGCCATAATTAGATGCATTTGTTAAAGCAATTTCTATAATTTAAATGCAAAGTGAAACTTTCCTTAAATATACTTATTTAGAAAACTGAAAGAATTTCAAAGTTGGTATACTATCTTTGACACAGTTGAGATCCTATTTTTTGATGATATGCAGCTTTGTTAATGGAAAGATAGTAAATCAACTAGGCTAATGAATATTTAGTAATAACAGACTTAACATATCTTATGGTAATTTTTCATTTGCTTTTATCCATTGGACACTAAATTAAAGTGATTTCTAATCAAATTCTTAGTTTTAGATAAAAATGTTACAAAATACGAAAGTAAAGGGCGTGCATGTATAGGTAAGTTTCTAAATTAAACTCAGAACATGAACCTATTTAGCAGTGTATAAGTACTACTACAAAACAAAAAAGTCATAAAACTAATTTGCTACTTTGTAGATTTCAAAAGAGTATAAACAGTTTTAATTCTTCACTCAACCTAATTATGCTGATTTTTTTAAACAAAGCAGATTTCAATTTTAACTACATGACCGAATTTCAGATCCAGAAATTTGGTACAGACTATACTTCCCTATTCTTCTTTTACTGTTAAACACCGTGCCCAGTGAAATTAAAGATCTCACCAAAATTTAAAGCTAAATTATAGGACAAGTAGTACAAGAAATCAGATCTCTTTATACATTAGACCAAGAGTTAGCAAACTTTCTTACAAAAGTCAGACAGTAAGTATTTTAAGGATCACAGTCATATTGTCATTGGTCACAACTTCTCAACTCTATCACTATAACACAAAGTAACCAATGAGAAAAATAAATAATTTGGCATAGCCACATTCCAATAAAACTTCTTTCTTTTTGAACAAAAATAGGTAGTGGCTGGATTTGGCCCCCGGACTTAGTTTTTCAACCTTCTATTAGATCAATGTTCTGTCAATTACATCAGTTTGCATCTCTGAAAATAAATTACTGCAAATTCAAAGTTTAAAAAATTATGATTTTCAACAGATTTACTCATAATCACAAAACAGCTACTGGAAAGATCATGAGTTTTGAACTGAGAAAGACATGGATTCTTTTTTTTTTCAGTACTAGTATAGAACCCTGGGCTACACTATGCTATCAGTTGTTCTACTACAGAGCTATATCCCCAACCACCCCTCCATTCATTTTGCTTGTTTGTTTTGTTTTTTGAAAAAGGTCTCACTTTGTACTTCAGGCTGGCCTTCAACTCACTATGTAGCCCAGATTATCCTTGAACTTGCAGGAACCCTTCTGTCTCAGCCTCCAAAGTGCTGAGATTACAGGCACATGCCATCACACCCAGCCCAACCGTTTTTATTTTGAGACAGGGCTCACTAAAATGCCCAGGCTGGCCATAAACTTGTGAGTCTCCTGTTTCAGTCTCCCTAGTAGGTGGGACATAGGTGTGTGCCACCATGCCCAGTTTGCTTATCCTCTTGGGAGTCTGATTTTCTTCACTTGTAAATACAACATTATCTTACAGAATTTAGAGCTCACACTTAAAAGCATGCAAAATAGCTTTACTTTTTAGTGAAAGGTCACATTTGTCACTTAGGTATAGAATAAAATTTTAGTTTAAAAGATAAGTCAATCGAACACAAATCTGTCCCCCAAACATTTGAACATACATATTAAAAAACCACACAAAAATCATTCTATTTTTATTTATATTCAGATTCCATGTCTAAAATGCTGATATATATTCCCTATTTGTATTCTGTCTATGTGGATCATTTGTTATAATTTTTAAATTCACCCAAGTTATATATTTGAAAGAGGCTATTTACATAATTACTATACTCCAATAGATATTTTTTCCCTAACTGTGATAAATAGCTAGACTAAAAAAACCATGTGGGGTTATTAAGGCTTTCGGAAAAATGAATGACATTTCAACTGGATTAAACAAATTTATAGATTAGACTTTTAACCAGAATTTAAATGTAAAAATTTCACTGTGTTTTAGATTAGTGAATATGTCAGAAGTACAATGAACCATTTGGAAGTCTACTAAAGAAAAGAGATGTAGTATTTCATATTAGACATTGATAGTATCAAGGAGCCACCAAATTTATATGATATACATAAACAATCTTCTAAAAACGAAACTAAAATTTTACTTCATAGTTTGTGAACAAATGTAAAGTCGTATTAACATGCTCACAATGACTTCTATGTTTCTGACAATCAAAAACTATATAATGAAATTTAGATAAAAAGTTCATCTAAACAGTAATCCTCTAACTGATAATCCTAATGCCTAAACCAACAGAAAACAAACATAAAGTAGAAATGCCCAATACCCAGAAGATCAAAGACCATGAAAAGCAAACCTCAAATATTGTAGCTCCAGTGAAGCGACTTAAAGCAGCAAACTCAAGGATCAAGGTTCCTGCACAAGCTGTACAGGTATCTGTCTCAGTTCCTGTCCGAGCTTCTGGTTTTCTGATGCCAAATTTTAAATTGATCTAAGTACAACCAAAAGATAATCATCAGCAACTACCAATAGATAACATATTTCTGATAAAATTACTTATTGAGACTTCCTATCAAATCATGAAACTAATTCATGAAATTACTGAACATTGAAGTTCGAGCCAATGATCTTTGTGACTTTCCAATTAGCATCTATAGAAGTATACTGTAAGCACATAAAATTAACAGGGTAAGTTTTTATTTAGTTTATTCCTCAATGACATCAAAACACAACATCATCATAACAATTACACAGAAACACACCTTCCATAACAATTTTTTTCTCTAGACAGTTTAAATTCGTTAGTTCAACAACAGAAGAATAGACTGGCTTTAAAAGAAATTAGGTTTCACTGAGAGATTTTTACAGAGAAAAAACTGATTATAACAGTATGCATTTGAAGAGATTAATTTTTTTTTTGTTGATGTTTTTAAAAGTTGAAATACAGACCATACTGTCTTGCTTGGCAAGTATCCCTTTCCTAAGGGATACTTCTTTTGTAACTTGAAAATAACTAAAGAATACTACAAATACTAATCTGGATTAACTAGAATCAACTTGATCAGAAATTAGTTAAAACTAGAATGTTTTTACACTAAATAAATCCCAAAAGGAGATATATGTTAAGCATTTAGCATAATAAAAACCAAAAAAAACTCCTCAAATGTAAAATGCATTATGTTCTCAGGCCAGTTGTTCAGACTCTTACAAAAAGCTCAAATATGGGTCAGGGACTTAGCTCAGCAGCACAAATGCCTGCCTGGCAAGCACAAGGTTGTGAGTCCAATCCCTGGTACCAAAAAAAAAAAAAAGATGAAATAAATTGATACTTCAGTTTATATACAAAAACCCATTACTCAGTATGCTGAACAGTGTCCAATCAGCATATTCTAGGCATTTCTAAAACAAATATCCACTCAAGAACAAAACAAAACAAAAGAGAGATGTAGGTGACACATGAGGAGTTAACCACTGTGTGTTGTCTTCAGTACTGCCGTTTACCTCTCTTCCCAGAAAGTCACTTAAGGTATTCCCACATTTTTAGCCTGGCAATACCATTTCATCTCCACCCAAACTCATAATTATCTTTATCATTTGTATTTCAGGAAGATTAACTAGTTTTAGGTAGTTCTTCATGATGAATAGGAAGGGAAAGTATGCCCTACTACCTTAAGCTGTCTACATCCCTACCTATAGATCTAAAATTGAAAACTTTTATTGAATAACAAACTTGAAATCATTCTCAATAATCAAATAAAAATTTAGTATTGCACTAAGGTACAGTCTAAAAATTTTATACATATTTGTAGTAAGAATCACAAGTAAGAAGTAGTCTAGTTAGTTCTGTTAATTACTGCAATCAATTGATCAATATTTATTACTTATCTACTGTGTGGTATATACTATGGTAAGATACAAAGAAATACATCCTTGCCTTAAAGGACCTTAAAATACAGACAGAATAAATATGAGAGATATGTATATAGAGAAGATAACTAATAATTAAATGTCATAAAAGTAAGTGTCAAACAAAAGGACTGATCAAAACATATCAAAATTCATGTTGGCTTCTTGTTCTCCTCCCCCACAGTCCGTGAACAGTGCTGACTCACGCCAAAAGGTTGGTGTCTGGCTCTCCCTGAAGCAGCCTGTGCATGGCACCAACGCACAGAGTTGGCTTGGCTTCTTGTGGGCTTCTGCAGAGGAGAAGAACAAGAAGCCAAGCCCTCCCTGCAAGTCGGTGCCATGCACTGACCACTGTGGGGAGAACCAGAAGCCAGCCCCCTCTGGCATGTGGGTTGGGAAACAAGAAGAGTCAATGTCCCCCACCCCCACCCCTGTACATGACCAGCTGATCCAGAGAAACACAGACTGCAATCATAGCTATTCAGGTAAAATACCACTTAATGCTTGTAGTGTTTAGTGTTTCACTGACTTTTCAGGTCTAAAGCCGGTAGTCTGATCATCTATTCAGGGATAACAATACACAATGTAGCATCTATGGGGGATCTCCTTCTGAAGGTTGTGACCATTGTTAATTCCCTGTTATCTTGTTTTGAAGTCCTGTATCATAGTCTTGTTTTATTTGGTTGAGTTTTATTCTGTTTTGTTTTGTTTGATTTTATTATATCCAATGGCATGGGCAGCTATTTCAAAGATAACAGTATATTATGGTAGCCATTTTGGATTTCCTACTATCCTGTTTTGAAGTCCGTTATTGCATTAGCTTATATATATATATTTGGTACCGGGAACTGAACTCACAACCTCATGCCTGCCAAGAAGGTACTTTCGCCACTGAGCTAAATCCCCATCCTGATTGTTTTTTTTAATTAGTTCTATTCTGTTCTGTCTTGTTTGATTTTTACTACGTCTGAAGTTATGGGCAGCTATTTTGAAGACAACAAGAGGCATTATAGTAACCACTGTTGATCTATTATCTTGTTTTGAAGTCCTATATCACTTATACTGGTTTGTTTTGATTGGCTTTATCCTGTTTTATTTTGCTTGGTTTTATTCTCTTTAAAATAAAAATTACAAACAAAAATCAAAATTCAGAAGAAGAAATATCACTAAATTGGGAGTAGCAGCAAGCTAAGCATGATAAAATTCAGGGAGTAGTCATGAGAAGGCAATAACAAAACAAAAAAAAATAAACATTGATATTCCATTTTTAGTGTCTTTTCCCATAAGGAAAAAAATACTTTAAATCAAAGTTTTAGTATATTAAATACATCTCATGATAACACTTTTGTATGTTGTTTACATACTGAATTACAGCCCTATCTAAAGATGACTGCTACAAAATTACATAAAAGGATATTTCTTAAAACATCTATCTGCATCAGATCATTTAAATTTTGCACTCTTTTAAGTGCAAACCCAAAGATAATTTAACTTCTTCCTTTCTTATGTGTATCCTTTTATTTCTTTCTCTTGCCTAACTGCTCTAAAATTTCAAGCATACTACTTTATTGAATAGGCGTGGTGAAAAAGGATACCCTTATCTCATTCCTGATTTTAGAGGAAATGTTTTTATTTTTCCCCATTCAGTATGATTTTGGCTACAGATTTATCACCTATAGTCTTTATTATGCTGAGGCATAATGTTTGTGTACCTAGTTTCTTTAGGTCTTTTACCATGAAGGGATGTTGAACTTTGTCAAAGGCTTTCTCCCTCAACTGAAATGATCATGTGATTTTTACATTTATTCTACTTATGTGGTGCATTATGTTTATTGATTTGTAAATGCTGAACCATACTGGAATAAAACCAACTTGATCATGGTGTATGATCTTTTTAATGTTTTGTTGAATTCAGTTTGCAAGTCTTTTGAATGGATTTTTGCATCTATATTCATCAAGGACATTGGTCTATAATAGTCTTTTTTTATTGTCTTAAAACTACCTTCGCTGTATCCCAAAGATTCTGGTATATTACGTTTCCATTTTCATTTTATTTCCCCCTTGATTTACTGAATGACTCACTGATTGTTCAAAATCAAACAGTTCAATTTCCATGTGTTTACATAGTTTCTCTTGTTGATTTCTAGTTTTATGCCATTGCAGTCTGGTAAGATACAAGAAATTATTTCAATTTTTTAATTGAACTTGACTTGCTTTACAGTCTAAAATATCTATTTTGAAGAATGTTCCATGAGCTGCTGAGAATAATTCATACTATGCATTTGTTGAATGGAATGTTCTGTAGATGTCTGTGAAGTTTACTGGATCTTTGGTGTTGTTTAATTCTATAGTTGCATTGTTGGATATTTTGTTTCTGTGATGCCCTATCTGTTGGTGTATGTGGAACACTGAAATCACCCACTTGTTATTGTACTGAGGCCTGCTGACACAGTGCTTATTTTATGAAACTGAGAACACTAATGTTTCATGTATATAAATTAACAATTGTTAAACCTTCTTGGTGGATTGTTCCCTTTACTGCTACGTAGTAGCTTTTACCTCTTCTAATTTTGTGTATAAGTATGCATTGTGAGATATGAGTATGGATATTTATGTTTGCTTTTGGATTCCATTTATTTGGAATATTGTTTTCTATCCTTTCACCCAAAAAGCACTTTTTCTTTACTAGTAAGTTTTTATTAACAGGTTTTCATCTTTCAGTAAAATACAAATTACAAGGTATAAATTTAGTAAAGTATAAATTGCCTATATTACCTATTACCTATCCTGAAAATTCTTATATGCTTATGCATATAATGTGTATATGAATAAATTCCTAATAACTCTGTATGTTGTATCATTTACTCAGTCTTAGCACTATGATTTACTTGAAAAGGAAGCAAATTGCTTTTAATGCCCTTAAAGAAATGACATTACAAAATGTAGACAAGGTTTAAAAATGACCATTAACTCTTACACCAACATTTTTGTTCAGCAAATTCCTCAGTTTATGCAAATTAACGCAAATTATATCAATTTATAATATCTAAGACAGGCTGCACAAATTTTCATAAACAAAAGCAGTCACTAAGTGTATATAAGGAAGGAAGGGGAGGAATCATTTTCTTATGTAGTTGTCTTCTAAAATGTTTTTAAAGTTTATCATAATATTCAGTTTCTTCTATATCAATTCTATACCTCCTTCTCATGTAATTGTAAAAGAAAAAACATGCTTGATTCCTCAAAATCCAGCACCTGTTTACAACAAAAACTAAAAATATTTACTAAAAATAAATTAAACTAAGTAAATGTCTGTATATTGCTTAAAATAACTCTGCTTCTAATTTTAATAAGTTACAGGAAAAAGAATAAAATTTAATTTTACTAAGAAATTGACATTAAAATAACTTCATTTTTTTCTCATTAAGTTGACAAAAGCATGATAATACACTGTGTTAGCAACAGTATGATCACATGTAGAGTTCTATAATAACACTGGGGAAGTACAAAAGAATTTTTCTGGAGAGCAACTGGACAATAATTACCTAAAGTCTTAAAAGTCCCCTACTCTCTGATTCCTTCTCATAGTAATCCATTCTAAAGAAGAAACAAGAAATGTATAAAAAGATGTATATAAAAGTGTTCACAGGACAACTATTTAAAATATGAAAAACTAGAAGTTTAAATAATTAAATATTTAAATCTAGTCTATTCCAATGAAGAAAAAGTGCTGGTCACGACCAACTAGACTGATGAGTAAATGAATGGAATGTGACCTTCAGTTTGTACAGCACCATCTTCTATCATGCTGTATGGTTTATCTAGTCAAGGTGACTTCTTCCTGAAGGAAATGAGCCTTATTTGACTTAAACCAGCAAAGAGGTTATGCCAAGAAATAAAGCCTAAAGGATGAAATAGAAACAAAAAAACTAAGGATTTTGGGGGAAGAGTGTAGACTGTTTTGGCTGAGACAGAAAACTGATTTCACTGGAGTATTCAGTGCAGGAAAAAAGAAAGTCTACTGCCAAACTACAAAGAATTCTGAATGTTAACACAAATTCAATACAATAGTCAGTAATTCAATAAAAGTTTTAGTAATTTTAATTTTCCAAGTGTCTTGAATCATAAACGAGAGAAAAAAAGAATTAGATAAGCATTTATAGTAGTTTAGGAATAAATATAATACAAAATATATTGACTTCAATATAAAAACAGTAAGAAAAGGAAAAAATGATGAAGTTTGATAATAGCTAAGGTATTTATCTTGGATAAGAGAAAAAGAGTAATAGTGTTACTAAATAATGAAATAAATCAGAAGAACTTTTTACCAATGGCTTCTTTCCCTGTTTTACATATAAAGACTGTGTTGGTGGAAAAATGAAAAATATTCCCTCAACTGACTCTGCTGCCAACTCTCCTTTGACTACTAACACTGAAAAAATTCCCACAAAAAAGCCAGGCATGGTGGCATGAGCCTGTAATCCCGGTCATTGAGAGGCTGAGGCAGGAGGATCACAGAGTTTGAGGCCATCCTGGGCTACATAGTGAGTTCCAAGGCCAGTTTGAACTACACAGTGAGATCCTGTCTCAAAAAAACAAACAAACAAAATCCCACAGCAATAAGTGGTCTGTGTCTACTTTTTACTTATTCTGAATCTTCCCCCCCTCCGCGCCTTTAATCCACCATAGTCCATCATTCAAGGCTGTTTGCACCCAAATGTTTTGCTAGAATACTGCCTTCCTTTGAAGTTCCTTTCTTTGGATGTTATAACACTACCCGCTACATTATGGTTTGTCTCTGATATTTGCAAATGCTCTCCGCAACAGCTCTACTTCCTCCTCATGCCCTGGTTTGTCCTGTGTTCTCCGTTTCCTCTCCTTCAGAGAGTAATACCTACCTGCGCTCACTGCTTCAATTATAACTTCAGCACAAACAATTCTGGCCGAAGTTCCAGTCTAGCATCTATTTCTTCCTTTTGCAGGATAATCTCTTAAGAAGAGACACAGTAAAATTTAAACTAATCTAAGTTTCACAACATTCAAATGTAAATTAATAGAAACATCAATATAAATTTGTTATATAGCTTTGAAACATTTTTTCCAGTCTCAAAGCAGTAAAGAATAATAGTTCTGATCACAAAAATTCACTTTGTAAAACAGTAAAGGAAGTATGTAAAGACTATTGTACTTTTTCAGAATTACTTACTCTTGGATAAGGAAGCCCACTGGTAGTATTGAAAGCTGGAAGAAGTTTGTAACCCAACTGCTTTGCCATTTGGAGAAGTTCATCATTGTACCACTGCATGTATTCACCTTTTTCTTTCAGCATAATTGCCAGTGAGTGTCCACCCAAAAGACCTCTATAATCACAGAGACAACACATTTCCAATATCTTCAATGGTTAAAAGTTACTATAAAAAAGTGTTTTTAGCATACATGAGGGAAGACTACAGAAAAACTTAATTCTTTGCTGGCTACGCATTTATGGCAAACTACCATAACTACACAGCTAACATACTTTATAAATCAAATGCTCTATGTTGTAAAGTGACATTCGTAAGTACTTAAAATTTGATTAAAATGAGTATCACAGGCATCACATTTATTTTAACAAATGTGATAAATCAATTTTAACAAATTTTAAATTTAAAAATGTAATTGTATCACCATAAAATCTTCAACTGTCCTAGTACAACAAAAAAATCTTACTCTATTAAACAATAAACTCTGAAAAGTTAAATTTTTTTATATTTAACTAAAGACTTACTGTGATGAAAAGAAGTGATTTGCAATATCACAAAAGTAATCATTAATATAAAAATTTACCAATATTGAAATGAGGTAATACATTTCTTAATTTCACATTTTTAAACATCTCAAATTGTTTAGTTGAGAGGCAATCCTATAAATTCTGTTTCATTTGGTTTCTCTGCAGAGGTTCCTTGCTTAAAGTTACCAAACTATGTTAAGCTCATGAAAAAGTTATTATGAGCTAATATAATAAATATTAAACCTTACACAGCCATTATCTTGATTTGTGTCTACAAGATGTGATCTAAAAATACAGTGAATGTTTACAACTAAATATACATATACACACACACACACACACATATATATATATGTTACAGTAAAAGATGCACTGCCATTAACTCTGCACACAATGCTACTCTCGTGTTTCAAACAGATTTATCCTACTGTCCTTTCCATTTTCTGAACGAGTTCTGGAAGTTCTCTCTTATGAGTGTCATTAGTGGCACTGTTATGGCTGACTTGGTATCTTGAATCAATAAAAAAGGTTTACTTTTCATGGTCATTTTGACTTTGGGGAAGAGTAAGAAATCACACAGTGCTAAATCCAGTTAATAAAGTGGAGGAGAACACACCATAATATTTTTACCAGTCTTCCTTCTTTCCACTGGATGGCACTTGGTAGCACCATTTACCATACTTTTTATCACAGTTTGTAAAGACACTTGTATTTCCAAAGCCCTTTGCTATTTGTGACTAATAGCATGCAGAGTCACAGCTTCATAATGCCCCAACTTTATCTTTTAAACATAAGAAACTTACTGCTTTTGAGCACTAAACAGTATACCCTAAGTTTTTCTGTTATTAAAATTATAGCTATAGTGTTTTACTTACATACTTACCCAAGAACTCTGATGTTTGTTTCAAAGACAGATACAACTACATCATTATCTAAATTAACATCTCTTAAGACTTTTCTCACTGCATCTTCAAATTCTTTAGTTTTATTTAATACCTAGGAGAAGAAAATTATGAAATAAAGTTCTTTTCTACCAAGACAAGGAGAAATTATCATCAGAATGAGCTACTAAACCCAACTTAGTTATACTTCAAAGCTCAAAAAAGTAACCCATGAAAAACAATGTATTCTTTAAACATAAAAAATGTGATATATCTAAAACTGGAAAAAAAAGTGCATGTTTCTACCCTTTAGTTAACCTTTACACACTTTTGTTTTTTAGAGACAATAAAGTATCTTTGGCACTTTTAAACGATCATCAAAAGAATTGATACACGTGGTTTCTCTTATAAGAGAAATACAAAGTAAAACTAAAGAGTAAAATAGATAAATGATAGGAAGTAGGGAGACAGCTCTTTCTCAAAGGAGAAGGATATCAAGAAATGAAGGGAGGGAGGGGGGAAGAGAAGGGAAGAGGATGAAAAAAGGAATGAAACGAAGGTGTATTATGTATGGGTACCAACACCCCACAAGAAATGTAAATGTAATGTATTGCCCACATGTCCTAATAAAATAAAAATTTTTAAAAATCCATACACTCTGTTTTACTTTAATTTTTTAATTTTCTTCTGTTTAAAATAATTTTAAAAATCATAAAACAAAATAGTACATACTTGAGCTTCTCTAAGCCAAAAATTCAAAATTCAATCAGTGCTAAAAGCCGAAATGCTCTGAAACATTCTGATATCCAAATGCCCCAAATTTTGCCCCAAAACATGAAATTTTGGAAGTTTTGATTATCATGCAAATATCACTCAAAATGTCTCAGATTTTGACGCACTTCAAATTTCAGATGTTTGGATTGAGGATGTTCAACCTCTAGAGTCTACATTAATATGACAAAGTTTCAAACCTTAGGACTTCTAGTGCAAAGCATTATGGAAAAGATAAAACAAATAAAAACCCATGATATAAAGTTACTTGAAGTGAGCCCTCCTGGGATTTGATTTACAAGTCAAAACAAAACAATCATCAAGGACTACATTAGAATTGCTTAGTCTCAGAAGGAAGTTGTCTTCAGCTGATTGATCCTGAATTATGCAGCTACCATCTTTACCCCATGGATGTCCCATTCACTAAAGAGGAAGTGCTACAATGTTATTACAGTTAAGAGAACTCCATGTGTGAGGACCTGTGCTTGATTCCCAGCACTGGGGGGGAGGGGAGAAAGTAAATCCTGTTTCCATTCTGGTTCTCTCACTCACTCACTACCGGTGTGATCCAAGTGATCCAAAACAAGTTATTTTGCTCTGAGTCTGTTCTTTCATTATAAAAACAAAAAACTGCTCTTAGAAGATTATTTTCTTAAATGAGATAATACACATAAAATACTATCAGCACAGCACCTGACTTAATAAGTGTTTATCAAGTGTTTAATATCATGCAGGTCTAGAATCCTGACTAAACTAAAAACTGAATCCTTAAACTGAACTCCATGAAGGGATCACTATTATTACAGAGGCAGCTTCGATTTTTCAGTCTAAATTAGATGTTATACAAAAGACTAGATACATGAAAAAAACTTGACTTAACTAACCTTTTAGTCTGATAATATTTTATAGTACCTTTTTTACTTGATCTGATATTTTCTCTAAGACTTCTGATATAAAATATTCTATAAGAATATATACAGAAAACTCAAGAAAAGTTACAAGTTAGGGAGACCCTGAGTAATATATAGCAGGAAACCTGATTTTAAATTCCCTGCTTTTTCTTCTCAATTTCAAAATCCATGCAAATTCTGAAGTAACAAATGCAGACATATACGGTCCTCATACTACTTTTCCCACCCTATGAATTAGTGCTTTTTAATATAATTTTGTTAACTTTATTTTTCTCCTTAGTCTGTCTCCTGAGAATTTTTCCCTCCTGAATTTATATTCAAACTTCCTTCCACATGTATTCCTTAAGGTCTGTGCCACTTCTTTTTTTTTTTTTTTTTTTTTTTTTTTTTTTTTTTTTTTTTTTTTTTTTTTTTTTTTTTTTTTTTTTTTTTTTTTTTTTTTTTTTTTTTTTTTTTTAATTTATTTTTTTTTGCGGCACCGGGGATTGAACTCACAACCTCGCGCCTGCCAGGGCAGGCGCTTAAGGCACTGAGCCAAACTCCCGGCCCTGGTTTTTTTTTTGAGGCAGGGTCGCACTATGTAGCTCAGGCCGGTCCTGCGCTCGCGTTGTAGCCCAAGCCGGCCTCGAACCCACAACGCTCCGCCTACCTCAGCCTCCCGAGTGTGTGCCACTTCTTGAACTGGGAAAAAAAAGCCTTTTTTCCAAAATCAAAACAACCAAGAATAGTACACCAATTATCATTTGTTCCTAAAAAGAGCAAAAGTGACCAGTTATATAACATTAGCTAGAAAATCCATTCTAATAGCTCCATTATTTAATGAGTTTCTTAGACTTCTAGCTTAAAATCCAGGTCTCATCTCTTCCCCATTGTATCTCATTTATTTTAATTTTTTCCAGACATCTCATGGTAATGTTGAATTCAAGGATACACCCAACATTTTAGTGCATGACTCCATAACAATCAATAGCAACTACAGGGCTGATTTTTGGAACTTTCTAAGTTTGAAGATCAATAGAAATTCTACTTACATCATGGTGTGCCCAAATTAAAAATGACAAGATTATGTGCCCTGCTACAAGTAATGTCTTATTTATATTTTCTAATTGCTAAATCACAAAATGAAAAAATAATCACAATGACAAAGTTAATTAGAGTATAAGTATAGTTAATACTTATACTAGTTATAAGTATAGTTAATACTTATACTAACAAAATGTAAAAAATAGCATTCTTCCCAATATCAAAAAAACTTTCAAAGTGCTTTAATTTTACTCTAATTCTTCAGTTTAAATTGAAAAGAAAATGCTTGAGAGAATGATAAAAAATTCAAAATAAGTTTGTATAGTTCAAGGTTATTATGATACATGAGTTGCTTTGGTCATTCCCACTTAAGATTGAAACTTACAGATTTTATAAAGTTTTCAAAAATATTAGTAATAGTTTACAGATGTTTACTCTTGGTTCCTTCAAAGACAGCTTCAATAAATAGGTATTACTTACTTGATTCTGAACCACAAATTCGTGGGAAATAATATAATTAGCAGGGCAACTGTCTATCGTAGAAGTGAAAACGGGCCCAGAGAAGTTGAATTCGGTCAGAGTCACACATATCAGTATCATGTGATCACCTCTAGTTCCTGCCTGCCATAAGGAGCAAAACAAACTGCCAGACTTATTACTTACAGTGTGGCCTGCTTGGCACCAATAGGCATCTCAGCAGGAATACAGACTCTTAGGTCCTACTACCTTGGATCTACTGGGTTAGAATCTATATTTTAGCAGGTTTCCAAGGTGACTTAGTTATACTGAAGTTTTAAAAGTCCTTCATCAGATTCTCTCTCAGTCCTTCAGTTGAGGCCTCATATTTGGCACTTTAAAACACTCCCAGAGAAGTTGATGACCTGTCCCATGCACCACACTTGAAGATGTAGGCTCCACAAACAGAACACCCCACCCCCAACTCTGGGAAGCTGGTGACACAAATAAGCCTGGAGAGGTCATCAGAGGCTGTTGTAATCATAGCAGTGGACACAGGAGGGCCTAAAGTGCTGTGACACTGGGGAGGACAGGGCAGATCTTAGTAGAAGCTCACTGCCAGAGACCACAATCATGTACTCCTGAGTTGAGCACAAGTCTGGCCATGCAGACTTCTCAAGAGTCTCTGACCTACCCAAAAAGCCTGTTGATAACTTCTGTCCCACTTTTTAAAAGACAAAAATGTTTTCTCACATTAGCTTTTGAGATGATTGATTTAAGAACAATAAAAAGTATATAAAAGTACTGCATCGTTGTGTAATAATTCAAAAAATTAGCACATGTCAGAATCCCTAGAAGCTTGTTTTACAAACTGGCTACTAGGCCCCTTTCCCAGAGTTTCTGATTCAGTATGTTGAATAATTCATATTTCTCAACAGATCCTAGCTAATATTAATGCTATTGGCCCACAAACCTTTGGAATCAATGCCAAAGTATTTAACAGGAATAGCCTGAAGGATATAATCTTTAAAATAACTAATGGCTGCCCTATCAGAGAGGACAACAGGAAGTTTACGTGTAGCACTTGTTTTCACTTACAATGATTATTTTACAAAACACATATATATGATACCTGAGGTCTCAGTTCATGAAAATCAGTTAGGAATTTATAGAGAAATGACGGGGAACCCATGATGTGGAAAAGTACAGCTAAGATGACAGAATGGGAAAGTGGGGGTAAGGGCCCCTATGGTCCATCCAAGCAGTGTTTCTACTCATCTACTCAGTCTGACCAAAGCAGACCTTTGTGAATTACCCAATAAATACCACCACTTAGATTCTCCCAGGTAATCACTTGTGCCTTCAGGATATTTTGTCTTTTTCTCTCCCCCACTATCTACAGAAAACTTAGAACCACAAACCAAAAGTAAAACATACAAGCTGGGCAAAGTAGTATGCTCTTGTGATCCTAGAACTAGGGAGGCTGAGCCAAGAGGATCACAGTAAGTTTGAGGCCAGCCCAGGCTACAAAGTAAGTTCAAGGCCAACCTGAACTACATAGCAAGACCTATCTCAAAAAAACAAAACAAACCAAAAAACATAAAAACATACAGTGTTTTTTTTTTCATAGTTATTACAATGTACCTTACACACTTCATTATTCTCTGAAAAATGAGGCCATACTTTCAAAACTCCGACACAGTCAAAAATATGTAAACAGCCAGGTGTGGTGGCTCACGCCTGTAATCTCAACACTCAGGAGGCTGAAGCAGAAGACTGCTGGGAGTCTGAGACCAGCCTGGGATACATAGTGAGTTTGAGGACAGAGTGAACTACATAGCAAGACTCAGTCTCAATAAAAAAACAAACAAACAAAAAGTCTAAACAACCAAAGATTTTTCAATCACAGCTTCATTTTAAAACTAAAGAGAAACTTTAAAAGAATAAATAATAATATTCAGCCTCACCCAGTTATATTGAATAATTTGAGATTTGGACAGGGATTTTTTTTTTAAACATCACAGGTGATCTTCTTAAACTGCTATTAGATTTGAGAATCTCTGTTCAAAAATTGGCACGGTGAAAAAAGAATATAGAAACAGTAACAGGATGTAGAAAACCTGATTCTGAAAATTTTTCTGCTAACCAAGAATTTTTTCTTAAATATTAACCAGTACACAGTACATTAATTTAAAGTTAAGAATTATGCTTTAGGGAAAATCCTTAAACAAGGCTACTTTCATGTTCTAAGTATCTAAAAGTAAAACTCTAGAAAGACATAGTATATTTAGAAATCATGACATCTGGAATTCAACCTATCCCCTATGTCACTGTGAACAGTTCTGAAACAGAATTAACCAAAATTAATTTCTGCATCATACGAGGTAGAAAAAGAACGCCAACAGGTCATCAACTGGTGCTAAAAGTCACTGCTGGAAAAAATAAATTTTCACTTATCAACAGTTTCAAAAGATTACAGTTTAATAATTTCAGTATTATTGCAGCATATCACTATGGCACAAAAATATTAATGGCATTTTCCAATATTACTTTCTTCTGATTCCAACCATCCCTTTATAAAGGTGAGAGGAGGGACCTTCCTGAATAAAATGTCATTACAGAACCTGGTATCACCATAAATTGTTTGGGTATCTCCATTAATGGACAAAATTCAACTTGATAATCACTTGACATCACCACCTCAACCACGTGAAAAATCTATTTAGAAGCAGATCTAAACATTTTAAATTCTTAAGGCTTCCATTTCATACTTACTATGTTGATTAAATTTATAATACTTGAGTGTGCATATTATGATATTTATAAAATAAGTAAATCCAAGAAGAATCAAACCTACCACAAGAGTATCCAAAGAATCAATCAGTGTCAGGGAAAATCTAAGAAAAAAGTATAACGAGACACAAAATTTAAAATTCTAAATATTTTATCCATAAATGTTTAAGCTGACTTATTACATCCGACTGGTACTTTCTATTAACTAGCAGTTACATGTACCAAAAGTACAATGTAACCTATAAAACACTGAAGAAATCTGAAAAGCCTTAACATTCTACATCTTTGAAGATGCATAAAAACATTCATTAGGTCTTTTTAAAATCATATTAAAGCAGTAAAACTTCATCATGTGTTAATGACTTTACATACACTTTTAAATGTACACATATTTTAAAAGTTACTCCAGATTAATAAACTTTTTCTCTGACCTAATGGGTAAACTGATTAATTTTTGCAAAACACAATAAAAAGGAATAAAGAAGCTTAATGCAATACTTAAAGCAGTCTTTAAAATTTAGCCAGAGCCCAGGAATATGACTGCAAATTGCCTCTAAGAAGTCTAGCAGTTGGTACTCTGAAATGCCACACCATGCTTATACTCACTTTCCCAAGGCATCGTCCACATCACCCCGACTTGGCTCCTGGCCCCTAACACGACCTCTGCAGGTTAAAGGCATGAGTTCATCTGCTGGGTAAGCATGTTCCTACAAAGAAAACTTCCGTAAGTTACTAAGGAAGACAAGTGAAAGTACACATCATGTAGAGAGTATGACCTTTTCATAGTTTAAAAATAAAGTAAAATGAAGGTTAGTCAAAAGTCGTATTATATATGACAAATTCAAAAATTTAATCACAAATCCAGTGCATGGTTGGAGAAAGTCATAAAGTACCAAAAAATTCTTTTTTTTTGGTACCAGGAATTGAATTCAGGACCTCGTGTTTGCCAGGTAGATATTGTACCACTGAACTATACCCCTGGCCATCAAAAAATTCTTTTAAAAATTGATAATCTGATATCTTTCCCCTAATCTCACTCTCCAGAGGTTACATTTATCCATATACAGACAAATGTATGCACATATTATCATTCAAAATTTTTGTTTACAAAAAAAATCCTCATGCTTTTAGGAAACATTGCTATAAAATTCTAAATTACAGAAATGATAGTTTTTTCATGCTAGAACGTTATAGGGCTACTTTATAACTGCCAAGGGATAATTTGATATTAGGTAATATTGAGTAGTTATAGTCTAAGCACAATTCTATATACTTTATAATTTAATTATTGTAAGAACTCTCTGAATTATTCAATTACCTTCATTTTACAGATGAGACAACTGAGGCCCAGAGAAATTACGCAAGCATAGGTCATATAGCTAGGAAATGATGGCTTTAGAATTCTAAGCAAGGTAACCTAACACCAGAGGCCTATATCTTTAAAAACACCTGCTCCTCACAGTATTCCACACTATGAATGTACTAAAGTTTATTTAGTTCTCTATTAATGAACTTGGACATTGATTTCAAACTTTCACCATATGAACAATGCTGCAGTAAACACTCATGTGCATATATACATACATATATGTATGTATATTTGTAGAACTGTGTGCCTAGCAGACATTCCTTTTTTAACGACCAAGTATGTCCCTGTGACTAGGTTGTTAACTGAATTCATCGCTAAATGAGGAATTGTGTATGGTATGTACGTTACAATATTCAGAACAAACAAATGATCAAAAGGAACTTCAACTCGATGACTCTTTTAACTGCACAACTCTTACATACAGTACTGTAATGTATAACACAACATAAAACTATAGTACTGTACTATACAGTACAATCAGCAAAAAGCACAGTATAAACAAGGTACACTATAAAAAAAGACACTGAGGCTCTATAAATAAGATGCAGAGAGCTGTACCAAAAAGAAAAAAATAGTGCACCTCAACTGTAAATCCAAACAGTAGTTAAACAGGTAGGTCATTAAACAAGGAATATCTGTATAAATCTTTTGTATATATGCTAGTATATCTGTGGATTACTTAAAAATGGATCTGTAGGTCAAAGGGATGAATAATTTTTGATAGATACTACCAAATTTACAATTAATTATACTCTTACTAACACAGGAGATGATCAATGTTTTCCATTTTGCCAGTCTCCCGAATTTTAATAGAAAATGTTATTCAAGCTTCACTATTAATAAGAACAAGTATCTTTTTGTATTTGCCATTGCTATTACTTTTTTGAAATGTCTGTTTATATCTTTTTTCCGTTTTTCTATTGTTTATTTTTTGCTGTTGTTTTGCCAAAATAGACTTCTTATACATTTTGTTACAGACTGTAAATATTTCTCTTCTGTCCTTCGTTTGATTTTTGATTTTGTGTATGGTGCTTTCACCTTAAACTTTAAATGTGTAGCTAAATCTGTCAGTCTCTTTCCAGAAACTTCTTCATGGTTTCTGGATTTCAGGCACGCTTTTCAAAGCTACCCCAGGCCTCTGAAAACAATATTCTTATAACCTTTTTATTTTTTCCATTTAGAGATTTACTCCACCTGGAATCGACTTTTGTTTATAATGTGAAATAGGGATTTAATGACACTTGTTCTCCCCAAACAGCCAATTTTCCAAATGTCACTTTTAAAAGAATCTATTCTTTCCCTAATTGCTTGAAATACCAGACTTTTTTGTTCAAAATTGTCCACAAACACACATTTCTGTGTTCTCTATTCTATTCTACAGTCCTAGCCACCATTCCTATTTCAAAACCATTACCTTACTTACTCTATCTCTGCAATATGCTTTTCAACATTTATTCTGTATAACTTCTAAATTTCCTTCAAATGCCACTGAAGTTTTAATTGGAAGAATATAACTTGGGGAAACTGGTATCTTTACAAACTGACTCTTCCCATCTAGGAATATATTGATTCAAATCTTCTTCTGTGAATTTAGTTTCTTCTTACAAGTCTCTCATATCTCTTAATATTTATTAATAGGTACTTTATAGTTCAGATTACTGGGATTTTTTAAAAGAATGACCATGACAGTTAATATTCAGTCTAGATGGCAAAAAAAAAATACATGCAGAAATCTTCTTTCCTACTCATATGAACACAATAAAACACCAAATATTTTAAAATAATATTTAATACACAGCTGAGCTTTAAAAGAAAGAAATTTTAAAGTACCAAAGTAGAAAGGTAAAGCTGCACTAACCACAACAGAGATATTAAAAATAAATATAGGCTTCAGTGAGAGTTATGGTAAAAACCGAAAGATACGTGAGTTGGTGCTTTGGTCCTGTACATATGGTCATAAGCCAGAACGAGACTCTTTAATTTGGGTAATTGCTTCCATGGAACTGGACTGGAATATTCCCCCTGCTGGTCATAGGTCTTAATAGGAAGGACAGAAACAAGAAAGACCTGCAGAATTGTTTCTTCAACAAGGGAGGATCTCTGAAAGTTTGATAAAATATGATTATGAAAAGCATTTCTAGGTTAGAATCCATCGACATGTTTCAACTTAGGTAATACTCATTAACTCCCTGACAAGCACAGAATTAACATACTCATACTTTTTCCTACTCAATTTAGGACTTTTGTCAATTATACTATCTTAGTTTTCTCCTTGCCCAGTCTCACTATGCACAGGTTTCAATTCCTATAGCATAGTTAAATAATGTCAGTTATCCTGGTATATTGAGTATGAGATTGTATGAACTACAATATATGATACTAGTTCTTCAGTTCACAAATCACTACATAAATAAAAGCTCATCCTGCTTAATAATCAGTCATACTATATCTTTCAAATTCTGTCAGAGACTGATCACTACATACATGAATATATTCATGCTCACATAAACATAGCCATAAACATGTTCTTCATTTCACACATAGACAGCAAGTATGTCACATGCCTTCTTGTCACTCAGAATCATCCTACATGACTGTTTATAAAAATGGATAGCAAAAAGGGAATTAGCCAACAAAGATGAAAGTTCAGCAGAAAAAAAAAAAAACAGATAGGAATGCTGGAAATGAAATTCAAATTAAACACTGTATGATCAGCTTTCCTGTTGCTGGATACAATACCCTAAACGCACAACTTAGAAGAGGTTTGATTTGGCTGTGTTTTAGGAGAATTCGATCCATGCTAAGCTGCTCTAAGGCAGGAACATAATGGTGAAAGGGCATGGTGGAGCAAAGCTGCTTAGTACATGGCGGCTAGGAAGCAAAGAAAGGCAAACCATGCCAGTGAGGACTGATCAGGGACTATGTATAATAAATACCCAAAGACATGGCTCCAGGACACACCCAGAGACAGTGAAGCGCTCTCCACCAAACCCCTCCATGGATCCCAAAGTCAGTGAGGCTGACACCCATCCTAACCAGACAAACACAAAAGGGGTTTGGAAGAAATGGCTGACCTAGGAATGCTACCACTGCCACCATTCAAAAATATCTATAGATGTGTAGCCAGGGAAATTAGTGAAAGCCAAATTACTGACATAAATTTACAAAATGGTTGTAACATAAAAAATGTCATAGAGCCTGACCTGGGACCTCGGAGGAGAACGAGAGGGGCTCCTCGAGGGGCCCCCGCCCGCCCGCCCG
>RJWM01006084.1:0-86944 GCA_004363535.1 Dasyprocta punctata
TGTTAATGGAATTTTAAGAAAGATAGTTACATAACATGAACAAGTAAAATATAAATTGTCAACAAGTGTACCCTGGCATTCACCTCATAAAATAGATGGTACATTCAAAAGCTTTCCTTCTCTAGAGTAGTGTTTTTCAGTAATACAAGATTTGATAGCCACATTGCTTTCTGATAATTAAGGCTTTCTTCTGTCTCAGAAACTTAACTCACACGTTTCAGTTTCCAAGAATAGCCTATGCCCTTCTACAATTCTGATTAGAACTTTTAACAGATTTATTTATATTATACTTTTAAAGATATGACAGATTTTGTTGTTGTTACTGGGAATCGAACTCAGGACCTTGCACTTGCCAGTCAGGCACTTAGGCCGCTGAGCTGTATCCCTGGCCAATGTGACAGTTTTTAATGTCTTGCTGTAATGCTATCTGTAGTAGAGACAAGTCAACATGTAATGGTATTCTTAACGTTACTGTTATCGCAACAAATTCATCTTAAAACGACTGGATGTACCCTACACAAAAGAAAGAGCAGATGTTTGAGGTGATGTATATGCCAATTACTCTGATACACATATATTAAAATGCCCTCATAAGTATGTTCCATTACTGCGTGTTGATTTAAGCAAAAAATTTGTTGTTTATGAGACAGTGTTGCTAAGGGTAGATTCAAATTCTTTATTCTCCTGCCTCAACTTCCCAAATAACTCGCATTGTACGTATGTTCCACTGCACCTGTTTAGAAAAGCATGTATGTATTTGTTTTTATTTTTTTATTTATTTTATTTTATTTATTTATTTTTTTTGCGGCACCAGGGATTGAATTCACAGCCTTGCACCTGCCAGACAGGCACTTAAGCTGCTGAGCCAAACTCTCAGCCCTGGTTTTTTTGAGGTAGGGTTGCACTATGTTGCTCAGGCTGGCCTTGCGCTCACTTCGTAGCCCAAGCCGGCCTCGAACTCACAGCGCTTCGCCTACCTCAGCCTCCCGAGTGCTGGGATTAAAGGCATGTGCCACCATGCCCGGCTTGTATTTATTTTTAAATACCCGTTTGATGTCATTCTACACTATAGAATTACTAATTGATTATGACAGATGAAAAGTTGACCAGTTCATCTTTTTTTTTTTTTTGACCAATTCATCTTAATCTAAGCAATAATCTTTATAGTATCTATCTATCTATCTATCTATCTATTTATTTATTTATACTGGAGCTTGAACTCGCAACCTCATCCTTGCCAGACATGCACTTAGGCGGATGAGCTAACTCCCCGGCCCTATAATATTTCTTTTTTTTGTTTGTTTGTTTTTTGTTTTTGTTTTTGTTTTGTTTTGTTTCGTTTTTTTTGAGGCAGGGTCGCACTATGTTTAGCTCAGGCCGGCCTTGCGCTGGCGTTGTAGCCCACATGGGCCTCGAACTCACAACTCTCCTCCTACCTCAGCCTCCTGAGTGCTGGGATTAAAGGCGTGGGCCTCGAACTCACAACGCTCCTTCTACCTCAGCCTCCTGAGTGCTGGGATTAAAGGCGTGCGCCACCACGCCCAGCCCTATAATATTTCTTGACTAGGACTTACCTTGTTTTTGTTTAGATGTATCTTGTGGTCAGGTCTCTATAGTCAATTGTTAACATTCTTGAGATGTAGATATGAATGTAAACAAACCTTTTTACTTTATTGTTCATCAGTTTTTGTTCAGCCTCCAGTAATCCTATTTCCTCATTTATTTAGTTCTCTTGTTCCCTTGCTCTCACTCTTGTTTTTTCTTTAAGTTTGCACAAATGAGAGGGAAAACATGCAGTACTGTCCTTTCACAATGGCTATCAGTTCCATCCATTTTTCTGGAAATGAAACTGACATGATTTCATTCTTCATTATGGCTGAAATATTCCATGGTGTACGTGTGTGTATCTTTGTTTTGTTTTGTTTTGTTTTTCTTTATCCAGTCATTTGTTGGATCAGCACCGAGGCTGATTCAGTATCTTGGCTATTGTGAATAATACCACAGTAAACACAGGTGTACTGTTCTCTTGTATGCTGACATTCTCTCAAGACAGATATCCACGAGTAGTATAACTGAATCATATGGTAATTCTATTTTAGTTTTTCAGGTACCTTCATACTTTTTTCCATAGTGGCTCTACTAACTTACATTTCCACAACAGACAGTGTATAAAGTTTTCTTTTTCTTCATATTCTCTGTAGTATTTTTATTTTTTTAAATAGTCATTATGTCTAGAGTGAGGTAGAATCACAGTCTAGTTCTTTTTTGGTTTCCCAGATGGCCAAAGATGGTAAGCATTTTTTCTTATACTTATTGGCCATTTTACTTCTTTTGAGAAATACCCATTTAGATCTTTTCACTCATTTTGATTGGATTTGTTCTTTAATTCATTTGGGAGGGGGGCTTTATATATCCTGAATATTAATCCTCACAGTTCTTTTTTAACAAAGGAATGATTATGTATCTTTCCACTAGTCATTCTCCCCACCACCCAGAAAAAAAGAAAAATAAGGCCCTAGGGATGTGGATAGTAAGAAAAAGCTAAGCTTATTTCCTAGACACCTTTTTAGAAGCATACTTCATGGCATTAGATACAAGATCTGTGCTTCACCAAAATTACATATCATTTCACAGCTCTTTGGGTTGCCTGGCAAATTGTGAAAATAGAGAATGCTAAGTTCTATTTTAAAATAACTTATTTCCATTTATGGATAACAACAGTTGGAAAGTTTTTTCTTTGTCTTCAGTGGAGTTTGTTAGTGCTTATCTTAATGAATCCCATAATTGAGTGTGGTACTCTAAACATAGTATAAATTCAGTGAAACGTTACAATTTCAAGTCTGTGTACAGTGTTGCATTTGTAGTAAAGCAACAAGTTTTATAAAGCAGTGCTGTCATACTACTGACTGTCACAAAACTAGAGCCTTTTCTGATAAACAGGATGGTTGTATATTCTGCATTTTTGGAATTTGGTGGTTTTGGTTTTGGTTTTGATTTTGACACAGGCTCTTAACTATATTGCCCAGGCTGGTATTGAACTCCAGGCAGTCCATATCACCTGAGCCTCCTCAGAGTAGCCGAGACTGCCGGTGCCCACCACTGCATCCAGGGTGTTTTATTTTGTTTTTTTAACACAGCTTTGAACTATGATTGTGTCATTAGTAATTCTTTAATTCAACCTAACTGTCCAAGACATTTTTAACTCTTAGAAAGTCACTGAGTACACTGCTACTCTTTCACATGTTATTTCATTATATGTTATTTCCAAGTCTTCATCTTAGCTATTGAGGAAGGACATTGAAAAAGATAGCATCTAGCACAATGGTTATTCAGATCACATTAATTATCCCTCAGAATGGGGGATTGATTCCAGAACTCTCCTGCACCAAAATCTGAATGCCCAAGTCCCTTATGTAGAAGTGAAATAACACATTTGCATGTAACCGATGTATTTCCTCATATAACTTTTCTTCTCCCATAATTTTAAATCATCTGTAGATTATTTATACTACCTAAAACAATGTAAATGTGAAGCAAATTGTTTTGCTGAATTCGTTTTTAATTTACGTTTATTATATTTTTCATGTATTTTTCCATCCACAATTGGTTGAATCTGAATGTGGAACTCGTAGGTAGGGGGGTTGCTAGTTCATATTGTGACATTCTTTAAACACAAAATGATTTTCCACTTAAAATATCCAAGATTCTCATTTGTATTTATTTAAAGACTAACACTGTTTTAAAAACAAACCATAGGGAGGGAGAGAAGTAAATCAACTTTTTAAGGATTTATGTTTTATGAATATTGATTGCCTGGGAACTACTAGAGGCATTAATGTTTTGACTTTTAAACTTTTAAATAGACAATTTAGTTAAAATTTGAGTAATAAGGTGCTGTTTTAATCAGTAGCTTCACCCCATCCCCAGCTTGGCTCAGGGTGCCATATAAAAATACTGTAGGTGACTAAAACAAAAATTTATTTCCCAAAGGTCTAGAAATTGAAAATCTGAGGTAAGGATGTCAGCATGGTCTATATCTGGTGAAGGCTTTCTTGCACATGGCCACCTTCTTACAGTGTTTTCACATGACAGAGTGAGTTCTTGTCTGTAATAAGGGCACAAGTAATTGTTTTGGTAATGAAAACTTGAATCATTAAGTATCTCTAAATGATTTTTAAAATAACACGTTATTGTTACATTGTTCAGGGATTTCTCTGTTCTGTAATGAAAACTGACTTTTCTTAAATTATCTTGGATACTGGCTTTAGGTTAGCCTGGATTTAATCCTGGCTCCAGTGAAGAAATAATCTCAATGATTTAGGTTTTATATTCTTTTCTTTTTTTTTTTTTTTTTTTTTTTTTTTTTTTTTTTTTGGTACTGGGGATCAAACTCACAACCTGGTGCCTGCCAGGCAGGTGCTAAATTAGGCCACTGAGCTAAATCCCTGGCCCTGTTGTTTTGAGACAGGGTCTCACTATGCAGTTCAGGCTGGTGTTGAACTCAGCGCAGGCTGGTCTCCAACTCACAATGATCCTCCTACCTCAGCCTCCAGAGTGCTGGTATTAAAGATGTGTGCCATCACGCCCTGCTTAGGTTTTAAATTCTTAGTCCCGGTCTAATCTTTTTAAACTGTGCTGCATTTCTAGATCTGTATAGACCTCAGTTTTTAAAAATCTAGCTTCAGAAGATATTGCTAAGTTAAAACATATCAGTTCTCTTTAATGTAAAAAGTGGGCGAAGTTAATGTCAAAGATAGATACTCAATGTTTTAAGACTAAAAGGGAAAACACTTGAGGGGAAGTTGGGGGAGGTAAATGTGTCAGGGAGAGCAAATCAGTTTTTGTTTTGGTTTTAATTTTGGGAATAATTTGTCTTACAGAAAAATTGTACAAAATAGTAAATGGAAGAAACAATCTATAGTAAGCTTGACTAATTATAAGCACTGGTTAATACTATTGTTATTGACAAGTTTTAGTCTTGCTGAAATTGCCAGTCCTTTGGCTGTCCTCCTCTTAGTCCATTCACTCAGCTCTAACAAAATATCTGAGATGGAATTACTTCTCACAGTTGTAGAGTCTGGAAAGCTCAAGTTCAGGGCAAGTCAGGTTGTTTGGTGAGGGCCAAAGTCTTTACCAGGTGGCATCTTCAACATTGTGTCCTCACTGAGAGGTATGGACGCAAAGGCAAAAGAGGCCTGGTTTCCTCCAGCCCTTTTGTAAAACACTAATCTCATCCTCATGGTTTAATCACCAACTAAAGGGCACCATCTCTTAATACTGCTGCACTGAGGCTTAAGTTTCAGCGTGAATTTTGGAAGATACACAAACCACCTAACCATTTCAACTTTCACTCCCGTAATTCTTTTGGCAGTATTCTCATCTTCCTTTTATTTATACATGTCTGACACAACGTAGCTCCCTGATTTAATCCAGCTGCTTTTGTGCTTCCCACCACTCTTTTTTTCCTAGGCTAAACAAACATTGGAGAGAATCTTAACTGCACAGATTTGGGAATATTGTATATATACCTACTTCTATCAGGCTTTCAGTGCTGCTTGCCAATGCCTTTTTCTCATACTTGCTGTCTCTTATTCTCCATTTGCTTTTCAAATCGTTTCTAGCCTCATTCTAAACTGTTTCCATTTGATGGATGAGGACAGCATGTCTGTTTATCTTTTCGCAGCAATGCCTGGTGTAGGGTAGACATTGAGTACATACCTACCTGTATGAGTGAATGGCAAATAAACTTTGTGACTTTGGAGCTGTCAAGAAACTTTGTGATGTTTTGGTTTATAGACAATTTAAAATGTGTATCTAAAGATTATGGCTCGAAGGAAAGTTTTGGGGGTTAGCTTTACTGTTAATGGTTGAAGCAGTGAACTGTAGATGATGAAATGGCCAAAGGAGAAAGCCCATAGAGATGGAAGCGGTGACGACAAAGACTATGAGGAGGGGAGTGAGTCTGAAAGCTGTTAGACGCAGAAACCCAAGAAAATGGCTTATAATGAAACTATTTGCTTTTAATATTTGCATATGTGATACTTGGCAGTTATAGGGAATGGGAAAGAAAAGAAGGCAAATATATCACATACAGCTACAAATTCCCTATGGTGCATGTTATCATTATGTATATGTAAAGTGTACCAACAAAAAAACCTTTAAAATATTCATAGTTAATATTCATTATTTCTTGATTTGCTTAGTAAATCATGTGGTGAGTACCTACAGTATGTTCTTCTGGAAATGGTTGCAGATTATCTTTAATGTTAACTATTTAAATCTGTGGACAGTGCACTTTATTTTCCAAGGAAACCAAGAAAAATGAGAACAGAGTGCTCAACAGGTTTTGAATATTTAGAAGACAGAAAGATACATGTTTAATTAAATTTGGCAAATTGCAATTTACTAAACTACAGATGATTTCCCCAAATATATTAGATAGTAAATATCTATGAATGGAATTACAGATGTTATAGTATTTATTGTTTTCAGTGTTGAAAACTAGGATTTTGTGTCCTGAAGGAATTTTAGAGACCATGTCTGATGTTTTTTACAGATGTGGAAACCACTTGCACTTTTTTCCCCGCCTCTACAGACTATACACCTGTCCTTTTATGAAGCCTTTTTTGTTTGCTTGTTTTGTTTTACTACCACTGTTCCTTATCATCCTTTCATTTTGAAGGGTTGCTGCTATATTATGCCAAACTACTGTTGTGTTTCTTTTATACTTTTTGAAAACGATGTTTGCTTTAAAAACAGTTGTGGCTTTTCTCTTTCCCCCTTATTTCTTTTTTTCTCCCCGAAAGATAACCCTGTTACAAGGCAGTACATTTTTGTTCAGAATTTTGAAACCTGTTTTGTTACATACAGTTTAAGTGAAAAACGTTGTGTTTTTGTTTCTTTCTGTTTCTTTTTTTTTTCTATCATTAATCAGAGAACCTTGGATTTTAGATTATGATTACTTTCTCTTAAACAGTGAAGGGAGGTTGTTGTTTAAAAAACTTTGGTCCTCAGCCATTAGTGATGTAGATTTTTAGGTACACAGTTATAAGCAAGGTGGTAATATAGAAGAATCAGTAACATTGTAGAAGAAGGAAAAACCTTTTTCAAAATTAGAAGTGATACAAGTAGAAGATACATTTCTTTCCCCTATAATTGTGCTGATATGTTTTTAAATCAGAAGCTGGCAAGCTGAAGACAAATGCTTACTGAGCTTGCTGTTCAAGGGCCTTCGAATTACTGGTTATTTAAATTATACCATTGTTACTTAGGATCTGCTTCTATAATGCAACCACTAGATTTTTGATTAGTTGTTCCCTCCCCTGTGGCTCTTGATGACATTTAAACTCAAGTACAGTGCTTCTTATCCTATGCTAGCAGATTCTGGTTCTCAATCGTGACTGTATTTTAGAAACACTTGGGGAGCTTTTCAAAGAACATTGTTGCTGTCTTGGCCCAGGAAGTTCTGATTAAAATTCTGTTTTATTGGTCTGGCATTGGGCCCTGGCAGGCAAGTTTTTTTTATGCCTTTTATATGCCTGTACAGTCTCGGTTGATAATCATTGGTGGATTTTTGTTTTGTTTTGTTTTGTTTCTTTGGTTCTTGTTTCTTGTTCAGACAGATCTTCTGGACTTCGCGTTTATCAGAAGTTTCTTTTTCTTTTTTACTACCCATTTATCTGGTTCAATCTTTCATAATATATCCTAACATCTAACACAACATTTGACAGTTATTCTCAATGCATATTTGTTTAAAAATGTGCATGGATGCATATTATTATTGCAGCATTAGAGAAGCCTTACTGTCTTTGTAACCCTACAGAGCAGTGACGGCAAACTTTTTAAAGCTTTCAGTAACAACTTTCAGTGATAACAAACGTATGCCATCACTGCTACACAGAATTTGTTAGATTGTTTATTTTTTCAGTCTTTGAGACAGGGTTTCACTGTACAGTTCAGGCTGTTCTTGAACTCACTTTGTGTAGCCGAGTCTGGCCTTGAACGTGCAGTAATCCTCCTGCCTCAGCCTCCCAAGTGCTGGGATTACAGGCATTCACCACCATGCCAGGCCACTGTGCTGTATTATAATTTAGAAAAATTATGAAATGACTCCTGCAGGCTTTAAAGGGACATTAGTTTCATTATTTTCAAAGATACACAGTAGAGAAGTATATATGTTTTCCCTTGAAAGCAGTGTTATAGGTGTAGGTTAGGTTGCCATGCAAGTGCATCAGAATTAGCAGTATATGAACTTTTGCAAAGAAAATGACAATGATGTGATAAATATTCATTGAATGTTCAGGTAGTTATATGTATTTGTAGATTACTTTTTCTGATTTTTTGTTTGATGTCTAAATCATAATTGACTGCTGGTAATAAACTACATATACAAAGTGAAACTACAGATGGAATGGGTAGCCTGCTATAATAGGTGTCAATAAACCAGTTTCAAAATATGAATCATTTAATGACTGGCCTGTATTATAAATTTTTATCATATACCATCTTGCAAAGATTGCAGATAGCCTTGTATTTTGCGCATCCATACTAGTATTTAGGCCTTTTTTAAAAAAAAAGTATGTCTTTATGCTTGGGAGTTTTTGTATTAGTTTCTGTAAAAACGTGTTTTTCTTTATATGCGTGTGTGTATGTGCTGTTTTGTGTCAGTATTAGACCGGACTGAACCTGCTGCTTTATAACACACTTTTTCTGTAAAAGGATGAGATGATAGTAACTATTAAAATCGGTGGGGTGACCTTTGGCTACTTTTTTATTTTTTTTCCCCTAGTTCCGGGGATTTAACCAAAGGCCTTGCACTTGATAAGCACATGCTTTTCCACTGAGCTTCACCTCCATCTAACGTCCCTCATCCCTGAAAAAACTAGGTTTTGAATTTTATCAATTTTGTGGCTTGGCTTTGTTTCTTTTCTTTTTTCCTACTTTGGTTGGGAAGCTTTACTGTGGTAATTAAAAAATTTAATAGTACTTTCCCCCTGAGGTATGTAAATGATTGCATATTTGTTGCAAAGAATTTTCTGTGTTAGATTATCTTTGCAATTTTAGTTTTGACTTCCTCTTATTGAAAATAAATTTTTTAATTGATTTGCTTCTACATTTATCATTATTTTTAGTTGGTTAATTTTGAAGCTACAAAAATTTTAAATTGTTTTCTTATCACTTCCAAGGAGAAAACACCATTTTTTATTTCTTATGCTCTGAGGTTTTGTTTTGTTTTCCTTTTTTGGTATTGACTTCATTACTGTATTATTTTCCTTTATTCCTTATTAGGACTGTTGATTTCTCTCTTCATGCTATGCCAGCCTATTTCCCTTCTTTTGCAATCTGCTGTCCACTTGCATATCTTTAATATGCCACTTTTAAACTCATCTCTAATTCCTTGATCATCCTGTTTTTTGCCTAAGTTTGCTTTCATAGATTAAATCAGGGAGATTTTGTTAGTAAGTGATCTAGGAGTTGAGATTGGTATAAGCAAATTTTATTGAAATATAATTAGAATACAAAGTATACTATGGGAGGGAGAGCCTAACTTCTTTCATTTAGCATAATCATTTTGAGATTTATCCATACTGTTGCCTGAATCAAGAGTTTTGGTGTTTTGGTTTTTGTTTTTTAGACAAAGTCTCTGTACTCCAAGCTGATCTCAAAATGATCCTCTTGTCCCAGCGTCCTAAAGGCTGAGATTCCAATTGTGCCACCACACTCAGCCTAGTTTATTCTTTTTTTACCGCTTCAGTAATTCATTGAATGGTTATATCATGATTGGAATCTCTAGTGATTTGGTTGACAGTTGTTAGTTTGGGATTGTTACACAAAAAAATACTATGGAATGCAAGATTATTTGGATGTACAGGGAGTAATTGAAAATTACAGCGAATTTTTAAACAAAAATAGTAAAAGACATTGTCATTAACCCTCCTTAATATATTTTCCCTCATGTGTGATCAAAAATGCATTAAATGCTGTTGCTGAGTGCTGTCCACCTAATTCCCCAGATCTGGCACCATGAAACTTCAGAATAGGGAAAAGTGGTTGGTGGATATTTACCTTTTTAAGAAACTGTCAAATTGCTTTCTGGGGTGGTTGTCATTGCCATTTTTCTTTCCCAGCAGCCATACATTCTAGTTCTTTCACCTTTTTGCCAACATCTAGTACAATTATTCTGTAGTTTTAGCATTCTGTTTATCTTGGTTTCACTTTCCTTTTTCCAAATAAAATATGATGCTGAATACATTTGTGTAGTTATTTGCCACTTGTGTCTCTCTGGTAATGTCTGTTCAAGTTGTGCCCATTTTTAAAAGTTGGGATTTCTTTTTCCTTAGTTGAGGGTTTTGTATATATTATGCCTTAAAATTATCGTGTGTATAATTTGAAAGTTTTTTTTCCCAGGTTATATAGTTTGCTTCTTATTTTCAGTGTCTTTTTAAAAAAAAAAAACAGAACTCCAACTTACAACTTTAATGTTTTATGGATTGTGCTTTCAGAGTTGTACCTAAGCATTCTTTATCTAACCAAGGGTCACAAAAATTTGCTTTTACGTTTTCTCTAAATTTTACAGTTTTAGCTTTTACATTTTATGGTACATTTAAGTTCAATTTTGTTTATAGGTAGAGAATAGAGTTAATGTTTTTATGTTAATAAACTGCTCCAGTATTGTTTGTTGGGAAGACTTTTATCCTCTGAATTTTCTTTGCATTTGTCAAAAGCAAATATTCATATATTTCCATTACTAGACTGTCCTGTTAATTTGTTTTATTTTTACATTGGTACATACTGTTTTTACCTGCTTTAAGTCTTGAAGTCAGGTGATTTTTACTTTTAAATCTTAATTCTTTTCATTTGACTAATGAAGGTTCTGTCCATTCTTTATGGATGTTAGAATCAACTTAACAAAGTCTGTCTTCCAATGAAAACCTTTTGTGGTGTTGCTTTGGAGTGCTTTGATAATTTGATAAGATCTGACATCTTAATAGTGGGTTTTGTGAACCACTATTAACATGGTGGCATATATCCATCTAGCCTTTCTTTGATGCTTTGTAGTTCTCAGAATACAGGTCTTCTGTTAGATACATCTATTTTATTTTAGTTTAGTTTATTTTAGTTTAGTGTAGTTTAGTTTAAAGAGAACAGAACAAAGCAACACAGGACTTCAAAACAAGACAACAGGAAATCAACAGTGGCTACCCTAATGTCTCTTGTTTTCTTCAAAATAGCTGTTCATACCGTCACACACAATAAAATCAAACAAAACAGAACAAAACCAATCAAAAGAATGAAAGCATTGCGTGATTTCAAACAAGACAGCAGGAGATACATCTGAGTGTTTCATTTTTTACTTCCATTGTGAATTGTATTATTTTCAATTTCTGATTGTTGATGGACTTAGTTGTAGGTGGATTTCTTAATGTATCTTATGCTTGGACTCTACTGGGTTTTAAGTCTGGGCTTATAATTATCAAATTTATAACATTTTTGGCCCTTTTTTTTCAGTTTCTCATTTCCTTCTTTAGGCTGCTAAAGTTGTCTAAAGGCCTATTGTTAGTGTTTTGTTTTATTTTGCTGGCTTTTGTTGTTTTGTTGGTTTTTTTGGTTTTGTATTTTGTATTGTTTTTTGAGACAGAGTCTTGCTACATAGTGCAGGCTGGCCTCAAACTCATGGCAATCCTCCTGCCTCAGCCTTCTGAATGCTGGGATTACAGGCATGCGCCCCATGCCCAGCTTGTTTTATTACTGTCTTTTTTTCCTCTTTTATTTTGGATGGTTTCTGTTGATGGCTTTAAATTCACTATTCTTTCTTTTGAAGGTGTCTGAAATGTTGGTTAATTTATCCAGTGTATTTGTCATTTGTATTGTTACCATGTGTTTATTTATTTATTTATTTATTGTGTTCTGTTTGTATTTGAAGCAGGTAGGATATAGTTCCAAAATAACTAAAATTTTTCTACACTAATTTTAACATCTACGGTGATACTGATACTGGTTTCGGTTTATTGATACTCTCCTATACTATGGTTTTGTTTTTCGGCTTCTTTGATTACATGATAATTTTTTAGTAAATGCCACATTATGGATTATTTCTTCTCTGGTGGTGGGTATTTTTTCAATTTTTAGTAAGTATTTAAATTGTTTCTCAGATTCTGTAAAGTTACTGGGGAATGATTAGATCCTTTGGACTGTTAATTTTCAGATCGTTAGGCAAAATCAGAACAATGTTTATTTAGGGTAATTTTTAGCTACTTTGGAGGCAAGGTTTTTCTGAGTACTCTATCTAATTCCTAGTGAATCATGATTTTTTTAGAATCTGACTTGTGAGAATTGGCACTATTCCCAGCCCTTTTAGAGCTCCAGGCACTGGTTCTCTCAGGTGGTCCATTTGTGTTTCAAGGTAGTTTCCTCCACAAATGTATAGATTCTCTACAGTTCTGTAGTATTTTCTGTGTAGCCTTCTTTCCAGTAGTGAATCATAGCTTACCTTGGTCTCTATGAACTCTCAGCTTCAAACTTTTGAAATTAAGAACTCTCTTGCCTCCACTTTAGTTTCTTTCTCTGTGTCAGGGCCTGGGAACTCTCCAGATAGTTAAATTTAGGCAACTGGATAGCTTGTTTTATTGTTCCTCAAATGTCGAGAATTTCTGTCCTCTGTCCGCCTAGTGTTGCTTTTATATATGCATACACCCAGGTGCACACAGTCCAGTTTTTTTAGTAGTTTCTAAAGAGGGAGGGTAAATGTGTTTGCTGTATCATCTTGGTCAAAACTCTGTTGGTCTTGATTGTTATTTCCTTAGGAGCGGTGATTATTTTATTCATTGTAGGCTCCTAAATAGGAATTAGACTTCTAAAAACATTTTAAAGTATACAAAATGAAGGTAAGTTGTGATCGTGACTTTATTTTTGAATTGCTTGGATTCTTTTGGTGTTTTTTCCTACAAACATGCATTAATTTTGAACAGGCCACTGGCACTTTTCTCAGGAATGTATTGATTGAGTTGGATATCTCCCTTGCCTTTTAGAAAAAAGGCACTTAAAAAGCTGGTAGTCTAAAATTAAACTTTAAAAAGTGTTCACAATTAACTGGCAAACAGCTGTATTGGAATTTCCCTTTCTCATTTATCTAATCTCCTCTTCCCCACCCCCATAGCATTAGGGTTTGAAGCTATAAAGAACTGAACTACATTCCCAGCCCTTTTGTTTCTTTGAGATAGGTTCTTGCCATGTTGCCCAGACTGGCCTCAAACTTGGGTTACAGGTGTATACCATCATGCCCAATTTAGTCTTATTCTTTATGACTACAAATTATGCATTTAGAGATGTGTATTCCTTTATAGCAGTAGGTACAGTAAATCATAGTTTGTGTATTATTTAAATGCACTTATGGCACAATCAGGTGATATTTATGACTTCGCTCCTTTCTGGTGTACTATGGGTATTAAAGAAAAACTAGGAATTCATAAACTTCTGAAAGAAGGGCTTTCTTCTAGCCTTCTGAGGAGCTATTTTTTGTCTACCTTTCTTTTTTTTTTTTTTTTTGCGGCACCGGGGATTGAACTCACAACCTCGCGCCTGCCAGGGCAGGTGCTTAAGGCACTGAGCCAAACTCCCGGCCCTGGTTTTTGAGGCAGGGTCGCACTATGTAGCTCAGGCCAGCCTTGTGCTCGCGTTGTAGCCCAAGCCGGCCTCGAACTCACAACGCTCCACCTACCTCAGCCTCCCGAGTGCTGGGATTAAAGGTGTGCACCACCACGCCCGGCTGTCTACCTTTCTTATTTCACAGGATACACTTCCTGTATACTTTGTTTACTTTTTATTTGGGAGAGAACATGCATCAAGGGCATATGTAAGCCAGGCGTGGTGAGGCATGCCTTTAATCCCAGCACTGGGATCATTGTGAGTTTGAGATCAGCCTGGGCTACAAAGTGAGTTCAAGGCCAGCCTGAACTGCGTAGTGAGACCCTGTCTCAAAAAATAGGGCCAGGGATATAGTTCAGTGGCATAAGCACCTGACTGGCAGACATGAGGTGGTGAGTTCGATCCCTGGTACCAAAAACAAATAAACAAAGGGCATATGTAGACAATAGCTTACTGTGTATCTGCTATTGAAATTTAACAGTACTAAAGAAGTTTATGAAATTATCACTGATCTGAGTTACTGAGGATTGCTATCTTCATGTCTGAACATTTAAAGTTTCTAAGTTTTTACTCTGCTAATAAATTCTGAAAGTTTTCTCCTTGTTTTTCCTTCTTATATGCCTCTTAAAGACTAATTGTGAGCAGTGTGGCAGGAGGTTTTGGACTCGATGAGTTTCCACCGAAATGTCGGAGAAGTCAGGCCAGAGCACAAAAGCGAAAGATGGGAAAAAGTATGCAACACTCAGTTTATTTAATACTTACAAGGGAAAATCACTGGAAACTCAGAAAACTACAGGTGAGTAAAATCAAATGGCATTTATATGTTCTTTTCTGGTTTTGTTACTGTAAATGGTACAACCAGAACTGCTGCGTTAGAAGCTACAACAAACCCAAGTTAATACAACCTTTTCATTGACCTTTTTTTAATATATATACACATTTTTCAGGTAACATAGATGAAATATTTTACAGTTGAAAATTTACTGTTTTATAGAGGCCTTTGAAAGTGGGGTTTTTTTCTTTTCTCTTTGTTGTCAGTAAAAAGTAAATTTAATAGTGTGTTTCTAAAGAGGAGGCTTGTCTATGAAATTGCTACTACACAGCTAGGTATTAGTATTTGCTGTCTCTTCAATGGTAAAGTCCTGTGGTTTTGTTTTCTTTGGGTCCACTATAAACAGTAGAAACCGAAAATTGGGCCATGTTTATTATATATTAGTATTAAAATCAGTACATACACTTTTTAACATTCTAAGTTTTAAACTTGTGATATTTCCTAAAATAATTTAAGACTGTCATTATCAGTATTTGTTTTCTTTTTCCATCTATATTGTATTGGAGTGTAGTGTTAGAAATTTGTTTCAGTTTTGAGCTTTCGTTTTTTTGAAGCAGGGTCTCACCGTGTTGCCTCAAATGGCTGGGATTGAGTGATCCTCTTGGCTCAGCCTCCCAAGTACACTGTATTAACAAGCACAAGCCATCACACTCAGCTGCATTTTAAAAATTTTGAAGCTATTGAGTGTTTTGATTGTTTATTATTTCTTCATTGAATTATGTTACAGGTTTCCAATTCAGTTTACAGATCCTTAACAGTAGGAATAATCAAAGTTTCCCTTTTTTGTTTGTTTGTTTGTTTTTGGGGGGGTTGATAACAAAATAGATGTTCTAAGAAAGTTGATGTTACTGATGTTTTAGTTGCAGCTCGACATGGGTTACAAAGTCTTGGAAAAGTTGGTATTTCAAGGCGCATGCCTCCACCTGCTAACCTCCCAAGTCTCAAAGCAGAAAACAAAGGCAATGATCCTAATGTGAATATTGTGCCTAAAGATGGCACAGGATGGGCATCCAAACAAGAGCAGCATGAAGAAGAGAAGTGAGTGAAAGTCTCTTAAAGAATGAACCGTTTTTTTTTTTTTTTAGGGAACTTAACATTTGAGTACCTACTATATGCTAAGTGAAATGCTCCCTATCGTACGTATTTCACGTGTTTTTAAAGTCTTTGATTATATAGTCAGTTTTTTCCCTATGAGTGATCTTGTGATAGTATCTCTTTTAAGGTAGAACGTGTAATAGAATTGCTAACCACAACTTCGCTTATGTCATAGCCTGTGTCATGCTCTGTCCTCTCCCACCCTTGTCAAATCAAACATTCTTTTTCTGAACAGTTAGAATTGTTTTCATTACTTAAATTCCATGATGATAAAGATTTCTGTCTACTTGTTCACTGCATATCTTGAACACCAAACCTATAAGTGATGTATCGTGGGTACTCAAACATTTATTGAATAAATACCAAGAAATTTGGGAATTACTAACATCTGTCTTAATCATTATTCATTCAACAAATATTTATTTTCTGTGTGTCAAGAAGTGTGTCAGGCTCTTAGTTAATTTAACTAAGCCAAATCATAGTAATTTTTACAATTGAGATATTGGAAACTCTGGAATTTTTGCCTATATTTATTATTAGATTTTTATGTGGCTCCTGTGGAGCTTTGTGTAGTAAATTTGACAACTCATATAGAAGGTCTTCATGAAATTGTCCTCTGACTGTCAGGTGTAGTAGAATTATCTCATAGCAACAAGTCACAGGTCTGAGTGTACCAGAAATATATGCGCATTTTTGAGTCTTTAACTACCTTTAATTTTTAAATGTTACCACATTGTAAGAATTCAGTAAAACTGTAGACCCTTTTAAAATATCTTTTAGTGATGGGAATAGGTCAGACAGGTTGTTGTTGTTATCTATTTAAAATTACAGTAGAAAGCACTGTGATGAACATATTGACAACCAGATGGAGAGCTGCCTAGCCTTAGCCCCCAGCTAATACACTGGGTCAGACTGTACGTATGCATATATTTGTAGATATAAGTGTTCCTTGTTTAAAACATTGTTCAGTAATAAACAATGTTTACTTTTTTTTTAACAAAATGGAAAACAAGCAAAACTGTCATCTCATTGGGTTATTCAAAGGTAGAGATGAATGGAGGCAACAATAACCAAATTCATTTAAAGGGATATTGCAGAAGACAATCTTTTACAGGAACTGTATCTATGAGTAAGCACATAACCAAAATAAGTTGCACACAAATTTATATTACATATAATCATTGATTTGACTTGATTTGATTTGATTTTAGTTAAAAGCGCACAATATCTGAAATAATGGATTCATATTTTTTTTAAGAGCACCAGAAGTGTCACCAGCACAGCCAAAACCTGGGGTTGCACCTCCCCCAGAAATAGCACCTGCTCCTAAATCATGGGCCAGTAACAAGCAAGGTGGGCAAGGCGATGGTAAGTGGACGTTAGCTGGGAAATCTGGTTAGGTTTGATAGTTACTGAGCAGCCATGCAGGAGATAAGGGGTAACTGTGGTTTAGTAGGTGTGGAAAGCATTGTGAAAGATACACTGAAATCCATAAGAAGGATCTTCTTAAGAGATTCTTTAAGCTGGTTCTCCTTTTTTTTTTTTTTTAAGACATCTGTACCCCTGTATGTCCAGACAAAGTTCGTATCTCTGACACATAGAAGAATCTAAACACTGTGCTCCCCAGACTCTTCTGTTTCACACATGCTGTTATGCTTTCTTGGTTGGAGAGGAGTTTGAGAGCAACCATAAAGCATAGTAGGTGTGACACTCCCTTGCCTAACAGATGTTAATTTTCCTACTTGCCAAAAAAACCAAAAAGTCTGTAAAATAGACTTCTACAGGTGAATCAATCCAGGCGCTGAAGCTAATAAAATTAGCTCTTCTCAATTATTTTAGAAGCAAATAATAACATGGAATTAGTTGTTCAGTTGTAAATTAAATGAAAGCTGTAAATAATATGCAGGCATTTTAACCTTACTTTGATACATAGCAGTATGTATTCATAAAAGTCTTTGAAAGACTGTATAAAGCTTATAAAAATTAATTCATAAAAGAAACACAATTTAACATGTTCACAATGGAGCTGTAATTCTTATGTCTCGCTGCCAGAAAGCTCTGATTTAATGAAATACATTTGTTGATTTTTGTAATTTTTAAATTGGTATGAATAGTTTAATAGTTTAGGTCTGGGTGCTCTCCCAAAGCCTCATGTGATCATAGGTGGGCTTTTTCAGAGGTGGCTGAATCTGTAAGAGTTCATGATGCTGGGATTAAGAGTATGTGATTTGTAAACCAGTCAACTGATTAGTTTGCTGCCTTCCTAATCCTGGTAACCTAGATACAGTATAAGGGACAGAAAGAGGCTTAGTCTCTCTCTTCCTTGCTTTGGGGCCTTCTGCCCACTGTGAACTGTTTTTCCTCTGCAGTGCCTGTCTGCTATATACCCTGCCTTAAAGCTAGCTGATTGCAGACTGAAACTGCTACAAACTGAGCTTAATAAACTTTTCCTTTTTTTTTTTTCTTTTTTTTTGCAGCACCAGGAATCGAACTCATAACCTCGTGCCTGCCACACAGGCACTTAAGCCACTGAGCCCATCTCCCCGCCCTAGTTTTTTGTCCCCCCCCCCTCCCCGGGCACTGGGGATTGAACTCACAACCTTGCACCTTGTCAGACAGGCGCTTAAGTCACTGAGCCAAACTCCCAGCCCTGGTTTTTTGAGGCAGGGTCGCACCGTGTAGCTCAGGTCGGCCTTGCGCTCACGTTGTAGCCCAAGACGGCCTTGAACTCACAACGCTCCGCCTACCTCAGCCTCCCGAGTGCTGGGATTAAAGGCGTGCACCACCACGCCTGACTCAACTTTTCCTCCTTTAACTTTGGGTGTCAGGTATTTTTTTCTCAGCAATGAGACGGTAACTAAGACAGAAATGCAGTACCAGAGAAGTGAAGCTGTTGCTGACAATATACCTGACCATGTGGTTCAGGAGCCTTTGGAACTGGCTTGTTGGAAAGGGAAGAATTAGGAAAAGTCTGGAGATGCCAGCTGAAAATGTCAAGCTGAATGCCTTAGACCATACTTAATGAGAGGTTCTGGTCAGAGCTCAGAAGACCAGAATGCTGATAGAAATGATGCTGGTAAAGCACAGGCTCAGGAGGTGTATGCTGGGAAGGAGGACTGCATTGACTGTTGGATTCCAGGCGTTACGTATTGTGGCTTGGCCGAAAGTTTGTATTTTGCTCCTGTCTAGCGACTCTGCCTGAGGCTAAGATTAATAAGGGTGGCATACTAATCTTGCAGATGAAATTTTAAGGCAGTCTAATGTTGAAGTAGTGACGTGCCCATTTTGGGAGGCTTTTAGCCAGATTTATGCTGAGAATCAAGAGCAAAGAGGCCAGCAGAATGGTTCGAAATGTGAGTTTGGCCGGGAAGGAGACTGCAGTAAAATTGGGGCCTATAGAGATGGAGCCAAGGAGAAATTGGTCTGAAAAGATTGGAAGGAAAAGCTAAGTATTTCAGAAGAAGATAGTAGAAAAGATGACCTGATGGCATCACAAGAACCAGCAGGACTCCAGCCTTTGCAACCTCAAGAGTTCTTTAAGAAGAAAGCCCAGAGCACCATGTTTCAGAATGTCAGTGGCCTAGAGAATTTGTTCTTGGGGTTGGGTTCAGAGTGCTCAGTGATCCAAGCTCTTGAGCCCTATACCCAAGACAGAAGGAAGCCTGGCTACTGCTCCAGCTGGTAGCAGTATTTGGCATCAGCCACATGGTGCTGGTTTTATGTGCAAGCAGGATGCAAGAGTTGTGGGTTCAGGAAAGTTTCCTCCCAGATTTCAGAAAAAGGCCTGGGAGGCCAGCCAGTGTACCCCTGAGAGGGCAGTGTGTGAAGCCAAAGGTGCAGTAGAGACCTCAAAAGTCTAGAGAAGCCAGGAACGTAGTTTGTCTTAGGAAAACTGCAAGGAGGGAGCAGAGGCGGCCCAAGAGAGAAGTCATGAGAGCTTCAACCACTGGAAAAACTGTACAGGTGAAGCCACCCAAGCCCTTTGGAGTTCACATCTTGGCACAGAGTCCCTTGAATGCTGTAAATGGAACTACAGGACTTAATGTTTGCCCTGCTGGATTTTGGACTTGCTTTGGTCCCATTGCTTTGTATTCCCGTTTGTAAGTTTTGAAATGGGAATGTTTATCTTGTGCCATTGAATGTTGGAAGTGTTTAACTTTGTTTATTTGTGTAGAGGCTCACAGCTAAGCATTTGCCTTCCATCTCAGAAGAGGCTTAGGACCTGGACTTTACAGCAGTGTTGAAACTCTTAGGGTCTGGCCAACTCTTCGAGATGAACTAAATGCCTTTTGCATAAAGAAATGTACACGAATCTTTGGGGGACCAGGGTGGAATGTTCTAGTTTGGTTCTGGATGTCCCTCCAAATGTCATGATGTTACAGGTGGGGCTTTTTCAGAGGTGGCTGAATCTATAGTGTGTGATGCTGGGATTAAGAGTGTGTGATTGCCTGGATACAGTGTAAGGTACAGAAAGAGGCTTGACTTCTCTCTTGCTTGCTTTGCTACCTTCTGCCCACCATGAACTGTTTCTCCTTTCGAATGCCTGTCTGCCACGCCACCCTGCCTTGGAGCCAGCTGATTTGGACTGAAACCTCTACAAACTGAGCTAAATAAACCTTTCCTCCTTGAACTTTGGGTGTTGGGTATTTTTGTCACAGCACCAAGAAGGTAACTTAGACAAATAGTATTTATATTTGGGGAGTAGTTATTCAAACTGGAGCAACTAACTAAACCCAATCCATTTATAAACTTTGTTAATTTTATTAGTGAAAACGACTGATAAAAGTGATTAGCTCCATTTGTACCAACAGTAGTACTAGCCACCTGGTGAGACAGTTATGCATGTATCACTGGTGGTTTAAGCCTATGGGAATATGAAGTTTTCAGCTAAAGAATTTGAAAGAAGTGAAGCCCCTCAGTTGCCCACTTATCTTAAATGAATCCTCTGAAATATGACAGACAGGTTCCTTTCTTAGATTTTTATCTCCTCATGGCTGTTCATTAACTTCTCAAAGAATTTAAGATAAATTTAAAGTTCTATAAATGTGAACAATTGTTGAAATGCAGAACAGTTTATAAAAAAGGAGCAAAAAGTTCTATCCGGGGAGGGTTGTTTGAATTATCTTCCATATAAAAGTTACCTTTTTTTTTTTTTTTAATATCTGTAGGAATCCAGGTGAATAGTCAATTTCAGCAGGAATTTCCCAGCTTGCAGGCAGCCGGGGATCAGGAAAAAAAAGAAAAGGAAACAAACGATGACAACTATGGGCCTGGACCCAGTTTACGCCCACCAAGTAAGAGTACTTTCTATTTAATAAAGCTACAGAATGACACTACACTTTATCTTGTGATACAACCCTCTGCATGCCCTTTTGTATGTGTGACTTGCCTACTGTAGAAAAACAGACTAGCACGATATTCATTGGCTACTGGGACAGATGTAATTTTTGTACCAACAGTATTGTTATAATGAGAGAACTTTTCAGACTTGTATAATCTTGGGCTTCACATCTGATTGGCTAAATCAAAGTCTGCATCTTACCAGGATGCTCAGATTAATATTTGACCTTTTTATAGTTAACAAAAGTTTTTGAACCAACTTATGTAATATTCAACTATATAAGTTATGTCTATTTACTTATTCCTCGCTTTCTGAACTCAAACTGAGGAAACAAATTTTGGATAATGAGGGATAACGTTACATTATGAAGCACAAACTAAAAATAGAAATACATAAAAATTTTTTAGAGAATTTTTAGGTGTCTCATTGTGTTAGCTTCATATTGTCATTACTCAGTATTGCAAAGGACCTTATATACAAGTGATGAGGCTCTAGGGAAGAAATGGTTACAAAGCCATATGCCTAATAACCTTTTACATTTTACATTTCTTTCGGCTTGTTAAATCTGAGTAGATCATTTTAGTTTTTAATCTTTGTAATGTAGCTAATGAATTCCTATGAGAAGTGGTTGTGTTGGCTCCACTTCTGTCTTGTTCAGTGGATTTTTTACCAGGTATTTATTGCTGCATAACAAATTTAGCAATGCAAAACAACAAACCAAATCAGATTTATGTTCTTTCACAATAATTCATGGTTATAGGAATCCAAGGGCAGCCTTCTTGGGAGTTGTGCCTAAGAGACTCACACAATGCTGCAGTGAAGCCTCATTGGAGGTTTTCTTGACTGGGGCCGCTCACAGTACAGTTTCCCCAAAATAAGTAAGAAGAAGGAGACAGACATTGCCTACCCAAGAAAAACTGTCTTTTATAACCTAATCTGGAAAGGGGTATGCCACCTCTAATACTCTATTATACAAGTTGTGCAGACCAACCTTAGTACACTCAGAAAGGGGGCTACAAAGGATGTGAATACCAGGAGACAGAGACCATTCTGACCATCCTGGAGATTGGCTACCACAAAAGTTTTCTTGCTAAATGAAATTTGGCTAAGGGCAAGGAAATGAGATAATGTCACTAAATCTGTTCACTTAGCTCGTGTAACTAGGAATATGTGACTGAAAGCCAGTAAAATAGAAGCTTCACATCTAGCCTTGCAAGTTGTAGAACTCTTGTTTCCACCGGAAAGAAGGTATCTTATCCTAAAACACAATCATCTGACATAATAGGCCAAGTGATAATGGGGATTTTAATCTGTATCAAATATTGATAGGCTTCATAGAGAAGTTCTAATATTTTCTTTAATCCCATATTTGCTTGTGATAATACCCTTAAGCCATAGCCACTCTGCTTTTGCTCTACACTACCTAAACACCTTGAAAGCATTAGTAGGGTTCATATTAGATTTGCCATTTCTTCACTCTGCTTATTTGCTTATATTTTCTTGAAATATGTTTAAGCCGATTTTGTTCTATCTTCAGCTGTTTTTCTCCTTTTTTCTCTTACCGTATCAGATGTTGCTTGTTGGAGAGATGGTGGTAAATCTGCTGGCCCATCTTCCTCATCAGATCAGGATGAAAAGCTCCTTGTTCAGGATGAAAACACAGCTGTAACATCAGAACAAAGTGACATCCTTAAAGTGGTGGAAAAGAGAATAGCTTGTGGTCCTCCACAGGCTAAACTGAATGGACAGCAACCTACTCTGGCTTCCCAATATAGAGCTATGATGCCGCCTTATGTGAGTATTATTACATAAGCAGTCAAGTAAGAGTTTTTTTGATCTGGGATCCAAGGAGAGAATTTGAATGGGGGCAAGTTTTAAGCCTTTATTTTCATTAACATCTCACTAAAAATCTGTGCTGTCTTCAGTAGTGACAATGGGAAACAAACCACAAGAATATCATCAGCAATGTACCTATCATTAATAGTGATCATAGATATTTTATATCATTGTTTCAAGATTACTTCAGAATACTTATAGATCCATAGATAGACCTCTTATTTAATGGTTTAATAAAGTACATTGCCATATCACAAATTTGTTAAATGTGTGATACTAGAATTTGATGTAATTTTTGTTGTTGTTGTTGTTGTTGTTCTGAGACAGGGTCTTTTTGCAGTTCAGGCTGGCCTTGAGCTCTCCTTGCAGCTCAGACTGGCCTTAACCTCTGCAGGATTCTCCTGCCTCAGCCTCCTGAGTGCTGGGATTTAGGTGTTCACCATCATGCCAGGCTGATGTAATTGTTCTTTGTGTTACTATTTTGTTCTATAAATTTAAAGTATTTTGCTCAGAAGAGGTCCATAGAGTTTATCAAATTGCTGAAAACACCTTTTATGTGTTAAAAATACTGACTTTAATTTTGAAGGTGTTTAATTAGTGTCCTTTTAATTTTTTTTTTTAACTTTTGACTATAAGAAAGTTCAAACATTTACAAAAATAAAGATAATAGCACAGTAAATTCCCTTGCTTCCCCACCACTTTCAGATTGTTAAAGTAAATCCTAAAGACTTGGGGAAAGGTGCACAATGCTATTATTACATCAGAAAGAAAATATAATTCCTTGATATCCTCATGTATCATGTCAGTGTTCCAATTTCTATCTCACAGGATTCAAGAGTATCTTTTCCTTAAGAATCTTGTTATCTCCATCTCTTATTTTCTCTGATATTTATCTAGCAAGTTGTTACTCTGGTCCTTTCAGAGTTCACATTTTGCTGGTACCACCTTCATAGTTATGTTTAAAATGTACTTCAGATTGCTGCATTTTCTGTAGGCTAGTAGTTAGATTTAGTGTCCATGTTCTTGTGTTTGCTTCAGCCTACTATGAAGTTATATGGCAAGTTACACATGTCTGGGTAAATAAATTTAAATTTTGCAAGAATAATTTAGATCATATATTTATTTAGTTTGTGGTTTAATTCCTAACTATTCAGGTTCTAAATATCCACTGCATTGTCTATTCCTTTGCATTATTTTTTAACTATTCTAGAATAATAGAGGGAAATAATCGAATATAATTACTGTCGTATCTGTTAGTTTTCCCATTGTTGGTATACAGTACCTAACATCCACAATTTAAAGGATACTTCAATTTAGTTTGTGATTTCAGGGGATTTAGTCCATGGTGTGCTGGCTCCAAGACAGAAACATGGCAGTCAGCCAAGGAGAGCACGAAGGGAAAGTGTTGGGAAGAGATATATCCTCCAGTGCTACACCTCCAGTGACCCAAATCCTGCTTGAACCTGTCTTCTAAAAGCACATTCATCTTTGAACATTCAGTGGGTTAATCCACTGATGATTATAATGCTGCTGTGATTCATTCACCTTCTCCAAGAGTTGTAATCCAGTCAAGATGACAGTTAAGCTTAACTGTCATGCTCATTAAAATGTTTCCTAGAGGCTCTATGTATAGTCTCCTGAAAAGAGATTTTGGCGTTTGATAAACATCTTACATGTTTATCTTCTGGTCTCGAAAAATTATACTGCAGTAGTTATCTCCTGATAATTTTCATATTGTAATTGCAGAAACTCTTAAACTTCCAGATGTAGGGTTAGGGTGAGACAGGGAAGAAGTGGGCTTCATTCCCAATATCATTAATGATTTTATTTGAGTAAAGTATTCTGATTATAATACAATTCTTTAAACAACTTCTTTATATAAGGAATTTAAGAATTATTTCGATAATTAATTTGTGACAAATTTCTAAATTTTAAGCATTTATGGCCACATAAAATTCATCTTTGTATCTGAATAATTAGAAAGATCTAATATAACTGTACCTATGAATATTTTCTTCCAGTACTGTATTTACTTTTTTGGTTTTTTGAGGCCAGGTCTCACCATGTAGTCTAGGCTAGCCCAGCCCAAGCAGGCCTCTAACTCTGTTATTCTCTTGCCTCAGCCTCCCCATTGCTGGGATTACAGACATGTGCCACCACACATGCCTGTATTTATTAACTTTTAAGTATGATGTAACTGACCAATAATTTTCTAGACTATCTTCCCCCCCCACACACACACAAAACTTCCCTAGATGAGTTTCAGCTCCCGCTAAAATTAACTTTGCTCCAACTCTCCAATGGAGAAAATTCTTGGAACAGCATAATCATTTATACATAACCTTTCTGCAAGTGTAAGGTAATGTACTCATTTAAGTTTAGAAAAATCGATCCTCTATTTCTGATACAAATTAAGTGTTTAAAGTAATACAGTTTGATATTATGTAAGTTGACCTGGATATAAGGAACCTAGTATAGTGGCCATGAGCTCAGTGACACCTCTTCTTTCCAGATTATCATATTAATAATGTAATCATAACTTATGTCTTCTCTTCAAAGTTTAACTTCTCAAAGCCAGACTCCCATAGAGCACATCAGCTTGACTGTTTAGGGACTTGGTTTATAATTATCAATCTGTGCAGTGGCTAAGATTAAGAAACTGCCTTGCTCATAGAAAATCTCCAAGTAGCTCCCTCCTTCATTCCTCCCTATTTCTTTGGGTTATAAATTATTCCTTTGAACTGACTTCCTCTTCATCTATAAATCTATCTCTAGTTGGTCAACTTCTGCTTTAGAATTCACACTCACATTGTTTCTCATTCAAGTATTCTCACTTTGTTAAGGCTCTGTGGTTTTCTGAGGTGTATGTTATGCATATGTTGGCTTTTTTTAAGTTTTTCACATCATTGTACAATGTTTTTATATGATTTCACTAATGGGATATAGAAGTTCTTTCTATGGTGTATCCTACTCTGTTTGTAAAAACTCAATGGAGCCTGTGATCTTCCAAATAGCTATACCAGCATTTTTTATTTTTGTTTTATAAATGTTTGTTTTATAATCATTTATTTTGTGTTATTTCCAGTCTTGTCAGATTTTTTTATTTCACTTTTTTTAAAAACTGGATTGTTAAGATTTTTTATTTCCTTCATTCAGATGTTTCAGCAGTATCCAAGGATGGCATATCCTCCTCTTCATGGTCCAGTGAGGTTCCCACCTTCTTTATCTGAAACAAACAAGTAAGACTGTGCTCATAAATATTTTCTCAATGTTAAGTGTATTGTGTTGCTTGAGTCATTTTTCTAGTCTCATAATACAACTGCCACTAAGATTATTGGCTAGCTCTAATGAGATAGAACAAAAATACTTTATTCTTTTAAAAAATTGACATTAAAAAAAAACCATAGGAAATCATGATTTTAACATTGATGATATTTTTTTTCTTTTCATGATATTAACAACTCCCATCTTTCTGAATGAAATTTGAGCATCCTCTTGAATGATAGTTTTTTTTTAAGTTATGTATTTTGAAATTCATTTCAATCATATCATTTTAAATCTTTTAAGAATTGCTTTTAAAACCCTCTTAGCTATTAAATATATAAGAATTACATAATGCATTCCTGTTTCAATGTTAATTTCTTTATACCCATGTCAATGCCATACATTTAATATGCCTCACTGAGAACTAAATTCTAGTCTTTTATTATTGTCCTAATGTAATATCACTTCAAGTTTCATATCTTTTCCCATTGTGACCTCTTATTAGAGGCCTTCGAGGAAGAGGCCCTCCTCCTTCCTGGGCCTCTGAGCCTGAACGTCCGTCCATCCTCAGTGCATCAGAACTGAAGGAACTTGATAAATTTGATAACCTAGATGCTGAAGCTGATGAAGGTTGGGCAGGTAAGAGACAAAATTAGTTAAGCACTGAATTTTTAGATGTTTTTAAGCAGTCAACCTGAGTCTGCCTTAATTTTACAGGTGCTCAGATGGAAGTAGATTATACAGAACAGCTTAATTTCAGTGATGATGATGAACAAGGAAGTAGTAGTCCTAAAGAGAATAGCAGGTAAGTTGATTTGGTATTTTTTTACTAATAGCAGTATACATTTGTTGATAAAACATTAGCTCTTCATACAGAGCAGCCTCATTTATAGACATTTATTCCTTTTTTTAATAGAATTTCTTCAAGATGTTTTACTGACTTATGAGGGTAATAAATGATCCAAATTAATGCAGTACATCTAATCAAAGAATTAAATTTAGATATTTCTCAAGAAAGTACATTTTTTAAAAAAGATGTTTATATTCTTGACATCTAATTAGGGATATTTGGAGGGCCATTATCTTGAACCATTGTAAACTGTTACATGCTTGACTGGTTCCAGTTTTACAAAATTGGATAATCTTTAGGTTACTGTAGCTGCTTTGGGACCTTAATTGTTAACCTTAACAAGACAGCATTAAAGCCTTGAAAATCAGGAAATTTACTTGCACATATTGGTGTATTTTCTCAGCCATGGCTTCATGCTACACTGTAATTTCACCATTTGTGAGATGGCTGTGATTTGTTGAGATTTTTAAAACCTACTGTAGTTTGATACCTCTTTTTTATTAAATCGGAGTACAATTAAATAGTATACCTAGTATTACTTCGTTTCATTTGCATGAGACTTTGGATTCTTGGAAGAGTAGAAAATGATGGGTTTGTATTCCTTTGTTAAGTTTGTTGAGATTTGGCAACTGCTATATTATACTGCAAGCCTTGTGATAATATGAACAAGGCCAGTCCCAAGCCCATATTACATACCTAGTATATACTTACTGGATGAATGGATTAGCATTACTAGATCATAAACTCATCTTGTTCCTTGAAACATTTTTCCCCTAAAATGATGCAGAGAAAGTATTTACTTAGTAAAAGCATTTACTTATGATATAATGCATCTACTTTCCTTTGAATTTTGATTTTTTAGTGAGGATCAAAGTACAAAAGCTTCTGAAAGCACTGAAAACCGAAAAGAGGATGATGAAGTTAGCAACATAAAATCATCTTCTCAGACACCTGCTCAGCCACCAGTAACGAAAGGTCCCTATGGGAAAGGCCCTCCATTTAATCAGGTTTGTTGAATTCATAGATAATCTTGTCCTTACTGATGGTGTAGATCAGTTAATCTTACAGAGTTGGGCAGTGACTCAGAAAAGGAAAGGTGTATTTTTTAAGTAGCCCTGAATTGTTATGAGTATTTTTACTGTACTAACAGGAATTATTCAGTAGCTAAACTTACCAAGCACAAAGTTAAATTTTTCTTTTTATTTTCTTATAATAGGTCAGTTATGTCAGAGTAGAGTGGTAATGTTTTTTTCAGAGTAAAGTGAACCTATCAGAAGTGCTTTATCATTTACTGAATACTTTATAAGTCCTAGTTAATCCCTGTGTGTGAAGTAGTACACTGTGTTTGCAATGAAATCACATATAGGAAGGCTTCTTATGAAGTCTCAGTCATTTTGAAGAACATTGTGAAAGAAGAGAAATATCTAGACAACAGGCATACTTGATCTCACTTTTGAGATGCTGACGGGCGGTAAGAGATGCATTGCAAATTGAAAGAAGGGATACCTTCCAGAGAGCCTACATACCTCTCATTGAAGACATATAATACAAGTAGCATGTGTTTGAGAACATATCTAGTTAAAAGCCAAAAGGAGATCTCTTTTAAAGGGAAAGGGCTAAATCAGTAATAGGTAAAACAGAGTATGGAAAGTCGTGTGATAGAATTGACATAGTGAATTCTTAAAGAATACAATCAAGGCAAAAGGCTTGCAAAAGAGTTAGTGTTTGAGCTAATTCATTAAGCAGGAATTAACCAGTAAACAAGCAGCTATTCCAAATACTGGAACCATGCGCAAAGTAGAAAAGTATGAGAAAGGAAGGCATTTTCAAGAAATCCTAAGTAATTTGATATGGAAGATAGGTAAGATAACTATATAAGAGCTTTTATTGGAGCTGGAGATATAACTCAGTGGAAAACTACTCATCTAACATATACAGACACCTTGGGTTCAGTCCTTAACTCTGCAAGGAGAACTGTTAAGTTTTATATACTGTATGAGGGAGTTTAGATTGTATTTTAAAGTGTTGGTGAACCATTGAAGAATAAATTCATGCGCCCTGAAAAGCGATTTTTTTCAAATAATATTTTAATAAAATTATTTTGTATGACATTTTACTTATTGATACACTGGAGAATATAACCTTCTTTAAGAAAGAATAGAAGAATATAAAGAACATACTGTTTTTTGATGTCTTGGTTTTTTTTGTATGATACCGATGTACATACCAGCACATGAATATTGAGATACACCCTCTGAACCAGTCAGGTTTCCTGAGTCAGCATTCCAGAACTACTACACTAAAGTTCTATTTGCAATATGCATTTTAGGGTATAACTGTATTGATACAACAGAGTGATTGTTTAGAAAATGATTATGTAGTGAGCAGTATGCTTTTATTAAATGAAAGTAAAGCACAGATGGGTTTATTTTTAGCAATTTTGTTGTCTCATTGAGAAAATGAGTATAGTATATACATTCAAAAATACTTCTAGGAGATGTTTTCTTTTTAATTTTAATTCTTTATAATAGGAACGTGGGCCATCTTCACATCTGCCACCACCTCCAAAGTTGCTTGCGCAGCAGGTAAATTTTAACTTGATTTCTAGTTGATAGTTTATGTTTTATTTGATTTTTTGATGAAAAGATGCTATGTGTATTTATGACTTTTATGTTAAAATAATCAGTTTTTTATCTTGTGGCTCTTGCATGTTTTTCTTTACCTCCACACCATCTTCATTCTCAACTGAGTAGTATGTTCCTTATTTCATTAAGGAAATCAAAAGCATTAAGAGATAACTATCGATTTGCTTTTCCCATTTCAGTGCCTAGGTGCTGTGACTTCCCATCATCCTTGCTATTAAGGACAACCCTTTCACTTCTTCCCTGGATTCCATCTTCTATCACCATTATATTATATCTCACCTTTTCTTTTCCTTTCGTTTTTGGGTATTGAGAATTAAATTCATGACCTTGCACTTGTCAGGCAGGCGCTATGCCACTGAGTGGCAACTCTGGCCCATTGTCTCATCTTTTCATCTCCTACTATACCTATGAAAATGTTATCATCAAAGTCAGCTGTCACCTTGATCAACTTGACAATTCTCATTTATTTCTCCATTCTTAAATTTTTTTTTCCTGAAACATTCCCTTGTTTCATTTATTCCTTTTGGGCCTTCTCTACCATTAGGTTTGGAGCCCTGAGGCATGTGTTCTCAGTCATTTTTTTCTTTATAACTTTCTCCTAGGTAGTCTCTTCCATGTGCTAATAACATTCAGATGTATGTATCTCTACCCCTAAAATACCTACCTTTGATGGAATGAGCAATTATTTTGAAGATAACAAGAGGTATTATTGGGGCAAAGGAGGAAAGAAGGAAGGGAAAAGGAAAAAGACATGAATTTGTATATAGGTATACATAAGATAGTTAAAATGACTATACTACTAAATGCATTAGTTATTGAAAAAGAACAATTAATATTCATATGATTAGATCGATTTTACATGTGTATATCTGTTAAGCTAAACAACCCCTTTGAAGGTACGCAATATTACAACTACTGTCAAATTCCAATCATCTCATTTTGTAAACCTATAATGTTATTGTATTGGATTTGTAGTTGCTGTATGTTTGTCTCTTTTGCTCTTTGTTTTTCTTTCCTGTGTCTTTTTTGCTCTTAAATAAAAAATAAAATAAAATAAAATAAAATACTTACCTTGACTTTAATAGTCATGATCAGCAGTCATCCTGCATCTCCACTTGAATGTCTGATAGAAGTTCACGCATACATGTCCGGACCCTAATACACACACACACCCCTACACCTGCTCCCACACAGTGCTGCTGCATCTGTCTTCCCCATCTCAGGTAATGACATTCATTATTATTCATGTATTTCCTTAGGTCAAACTTCAAAGTTACTCTTTTCCCTCTTTTTTACTCTACATCCAGCTCTATCAACAGATGTCACCCCTGCCTTCAAAATGTCCTCATACACTTACTGGTATTCATTTGAACAATAGCAGTAGGGGTTTAGTTGGGGATTTTTTGTTTTTTGCTTGGAGTTTTGTTTGGTGGTTTGGTCTGGTTTTGCAGTTTTGGGAATTGAACACAGTGCCTTTTTAATGAACCAAATCCCTAGTCCTTTTTTAAATTGTAAGACAGGATTTTACTAAGTTACCCATGCTGGATTTGAACTTGTAGTCCTCCTGCCTCAGTCTGCAAGAGGGAAGGATTACAGGGGTGTGCCACCACACCTGGCTCCAGTAGGTTCTTCATAGGTCTAGCTCTCCTCCTTTGCTACCTGACTCACCTGCCCCTTTCATCCAAGATTCTCTTGTGATGGATATAATCTTTTAAAAAATATATGTTACATCTGTCATACTTGATCAGCTATTTTCCATCACCTTTCCGGTCCCTATTGTTGTGCTGTTCTTCCTCAGTGCTGTCGTACACACTTGATGGCAGTTCTTTTTTATTCCTTCCTCAGGACTTTTTACTTGTTCTTTGCTCTAACTGGAAGGCTTTTTTCCTGAGATCCATCTTCTCATCAAATCTACTTGAAAATTACACCAGAGGCCTTCTCTGATCACCCTGTTATGATAACTGCGTTAGTGTCACTGTCATCTCCACCAGCCTTTCTCCTTTTAACCAATGAGTAGTCTTTGTAGCTTTTCCTTCTACATAGAAGCTAAAACTGAAATATTTAGAAGAAATCACCGTGACCTTGAATCTAAAAAGATTCCTTGAGTGAGACTCAAAAGGCACATGGCTTAGTTCGCTGGGCTTTGAAAAACATCTCCCTAAAATGCAAAGATTTCTCACAGAGAAGATTCCTAACACATTTGACAAAGGACTTTACTAGGCTAAATTAAGCTTCTTAGAGTTTACTAACTAGGCAGCCCAATGAAATGATTTGAACTTTAACTCCAGAAAATACATGAAAGGTCAATGAGCACATGGAAAAATATTCAGTATCTTTAGACACAAGGAAATACAAATTAAAACCATAATAAAGTTTTGCTGTACACCTATCTTTGCCATTTCTTGGCAAGGATATAGAGCAACTCCCACCCTTGTAAGTTGCTTCTCGTACTGTAATTCCTTATAACCATTTTGGAAAACAGTTCAGCAGTGTCTTGTAAAGTGAAATATGTATGACATTGTGGTTTCACTTCTGTTTATTCAGGAGAAATAAAAATTATTTACACAAAGACTTGTGCATGAATGTTCATAGCTATTTATAATTTAAAAACAGGAAAGAACCCACATGTCCATGAAAGATGAAAGAATATACCTATAATGGAGTACTGTTCCAGCAATGGAACAAACCAGTAATATACAAAATAACTTCAAAACTATTACACTGAGCAAAAGAAGCTGAGTACAAAAGGGACTACATTTATGCATTTATGCGAAATTGTAGGACAAGCAAAACTACTCAAGGTTAGAGTTAATAGTGCTTAGAGCTCATGGGGGTAATAGAAATGTTCTTTTCCTTGATTGGTGTAGTGATTACATATTTATCCAAACTCATCAAACCGTGCATTTAAAATATGTATATTGCATTTTATGTAAATTATACTTTAAAAAATAGCTTTTTAAAAAAACTATTTACTGAGTAAATTAGGTACTTTTATATAATTATTTTGCTTTTCAGCTTGTCTGAGCTATGGGTAAAGAAAGTGCGTCAGAGAAGAGTGGTTTTCATAAGTCAGTGCTCATTTCATAAATGAGAGTGCCTTCATTGTTTTTAAAATATTCAGTCCATTGTTTTTATCACATCTTTTATCTTTTGTATGGACTCTAATTGGGTAACTTGTCTTTTAAGGTTTCTTTACCTCATGAACTTTTAAAATCAATATATTCAAAATGTTTTATTCTTCCTTTATGTTTCAGCCCTCTATATGTTTTTTTGTTTGTTTGGTACCAGGGATCGAACTGACAACCTCACACCTACCAGGCAGGCACTTATGCCACTGAGCTAAACCCCCGGCTGTATTTTTTGAGACAGGGTCTCACTATGCCATTCAGGCTGGTCTTGAACTCACAACGATTCTCCTGCCTCTGCCTCCAGAGTGCTGGGATTAAAGGCGTGTGCCACCACGCCCGGCTTTTTATGTTTTTTATCCTGCATGTTTCAGCATAATTTTGGCAATGAGTTTAAACTCTAAATGATTGTTTTATAATTAATAAAAGTTAAAATCATTCAGACTAGGATCTTTTGGTATAAAGATACAATTCTCAACACCCACGCTGATTTCTAGCAATTTCTGGTTGTGTCATGAGCACATTGTCTTCATCTCTCTCATTTTGTTGCTTTGGGTTTCTCCTTCTCCCTTGTTGTACCTTAAGCTTCTCAGGGCTCATGTTCTGCTATTTTGTATATTTTGGGTTTCCTTTTCTCTTTTTGAGGCATTCATTCAGTCTTTGACTGCTACTGCTAAGGTACTCATATTCTAAATTTCCTTTGTTTCGTTTTTCTCTAAATTTAGATTTTGAGATTCAGAGTTGTGCTTTTTATTTAATTCAACAAATACTAAGTAGTAATATCTGATACAATAGATACATCCTCAGTCAATAGTAGATAGCCTAATGAAGCTCATTAATTAATGAAGCTTAATTGGATGTCATCTAGACTTACTGTCTTCTCTGTTACTTTTCTAATGTTACGTTTCTGATAGTTTCCCTTTTTTCCCCTACCAGTCTTATGTGTGTGATCCCCAGTATGTCAGAAAGTTTCGTCCTTATCTAACAACTTATCTTAATGTTTCAGCATCCACCTCCAGATCGACAGGGAATACCTGGAAGATCAGGTCCTTTCCCTCCCAAGCAGCAAGTTCCTGATGATGATGAAATATGGAAGCAAAGACGAAGACAACAATCTGAAATTTCTGCAGCAGTGGAACGTGCTCGTAAACGACGTGAAGAGGAAGAGCGAAGAATGGAGGAACAGAGGAAGGCAGCATGTGCAGAGAAACTGAAGCGATTGGATGAGAAGCTTGGCATTGTGGAAAAACAGCCATCACCAGAGGAAATTAGGGAGAGAGAGAGGGAGAAAGAACGGGAGCGTGAGAAAGAACTGGAAAAGGAACAAGAACAAGAGCGAGAAAAGGAGAGAGAAAGAGAAAGGCAGCAGGAAAAGGAAAAAGAGCTGGAGAAGGAGCAGGAAAAACAAAGAGAAATGGAAAAGGAAAGAAAGCAAGAGAAAGAGTTAGAACAACAGAGGGAAAAGGAAAAAGAACTACAAAAGATGAAAGAACAGGAAAAACAATGTGATTTAAAGAAGGAAAGGGAGAAAGTGGAGGAAAAAATAGAACCCAAAGAACCTATTTTAGAGTCTGTGGCAGAAAAACAAGAGAGTGAAAAAAGCTGTAGTAAAGGTATTTGTCTTGTTCATGCTTACATAAACTTTACAAGGGATTTCGTATTAGTTACATTTTGGTTGTTTTTTTACTGTAAATTAAAATCAAAAGTGATTGTTTTGGGATAACTTTTTCAGGACAGTGTACAGATTAGAGGCCTGTTTTCTAAGTTGACCTGTGAACAAACGTCTCTGAAGTGTTTCTCAACATACTAGATAACTTTTTTCTGCAAAAATTTAGTTGGCTTCATAGTGTCATATATTTTTCTTCCTCCAAGTTTGTCCTTACTCCAAGATTTTTAACTAAACAAAATTTCTTTGTTCACAAACATTCATACCTCTGGAGTTAAATTGGAGTAGACCTAATTGTATAAATAAACTTCAGGCTGCCTTGTCTTCTTCACCATAGCCCACTGTGCGCCATAGGGGTGTATTTGTATTTTTATTTTTTCCTTCCTTTTTCCTACTGTTACTTAGCAGAAGGTATCTCTGCAGAGCCCTTTTTTCTCCTACCTTTCCAGTTTTGCTTTTCTTACCTTTAGTAAATGTGGAACTTTACCACCACTATATATATATATGTAGTCCACCAAAAATGTATACAAACTTCAGCAGTTCCCTGTACTAATAAATGTCTGAAAGTTAATTGTCACCACTTTGAACTCTTGGTACAGGCCCCAAAGTAACTTGTATTCATTTCTTTCTTTTCCTAGTATATATACATTTGTGGGGGAGGGGGCAGACTATATATATATATATATATATATATATATATATATATATACTGACTTACAGATTGTGGTTCATAATGCTGTTAGATTGTGGTTTATAGTACCCTGTAATAATTACATTTTTGTTAAAAGTTATTTTTCTAAATACAGTTTTTCTGTTTGTAAGTTGGCTTATAGAATACTAGAATTCAAATACAGTATAATAGGAATACAGATAGAGTTATTATTTATAGGACTAGGGATTGAACCTAGGAAGCATTGAGATGTATTCTCATTCCTTTACTTTTAGTTTGAGACAGTCACTAGATTGCCCAGTTTTACCTCTAACTTGCAGTCCTCCTGCCTCTTTCTCCCAAGTAATCACTGTATTTTTTTAATATGGAAATACTATTTTTTAACTATGAATTTTATTTCTTTGCTACAAGACCCTGCTGCTTGAAACTATAAGAATTTGTTTTTAAAAATCAAGTTTTCAATTATATTCAGAGTTACCATCGAACTCTGCTCTTAATTTAAGTATGAAAACATAAGAAGGACTGGGAGTATAGTGTAGTGGGAAGGCACTTGCCTTGCTTGCCCAGCAGTACAAAATTAAGAGTGAAAGAAAAGATTGTTTTTTTTATTGTATAAGGCTTAGGTGGATAATTACTCAGATAGAATGATCAGATTTCATAAAGTTTTTAATGTTAATCAGCCTACATAGATCCAATATTGATATTAGACTGTTAGATGTGTGCAAAGTACTTAGGAATGTTCTAACCCCAGAACTAAAATTGTCTGCAACAGAAACAAATAACATTGTCCTGCTTTAGTAATAGTGACTATTATGAGAAAAACCTAATGGAATCGAAAGAGAAGACTGGATTAGTAATAAAGAAATTCATATTTTAATCATAGTGTTGCCATTGAACACATCTGTTGACACTGATCAGCTAATTCAACCTCGAGGGGTATCCGTAACATGTAAATTTCTTTTTAATAACCCTTATATATTGACACTTTCACTTTTACTCACATTTTATGTTTTCTCATGGCTAGTTTCAGTTCATCTTCAGTTCTCTTAATGTTATGTAAAGAAGACGCAGATGATTTGTTATTCTTTACTACATGCTTTGTGTTGACAAAATAAATTTCTTTTTAAAGTTTATCCCTAATCATTTAATTGAAGAATTTGTAAGAAACATGGCTTTGTAATTGTGACAAATGACATTCTAAAGTGAATATAACTGATTTTCCTTGAGATGCAGACTTTTTGTATCTGTGGCTCTCCTTTTGGTGTACTATACTTGACATTTTGTATGGTAATGATTTACATGTTTCAAGTTAGGTGGTGATCACTGCTGTCTTCATACTTAAACTCAAAAGTTTTCTTTATAGGTAATAGTCTCATGGTCCAGTAAGTAAACAGCTGTTGTGCTCTATTTTTATGTATTTGTAGGCCATTTATTTTTATATACATGTTTCACTAAATATTGAAATTAAATTATTGCATATGAAAGTAGAATCTGAAATGTCTTGTCACAAAAACATCAAAGATTTTTGTTATTGAAGCATTTGGATATGTGAGCTCTAAGAATTAACTTTGTGAAAATTTGGGTTTGATAATGTGTTTTGTTGATGGCTTCCAATATTAGACTCTGAAACAGTATTTGGGAATTTTCATGCCTTTTTTTGCACTTGCTAAATTTTATTAAACCTCGTTTATATCCTCCAGTACGAAAATCATTTATTTGGTACTATCTTTTACCCTTTCTTTGGACAGAAGAGGAGCCAGTTTTCACCAGACAAGATAGTAATCGCAGTGAAAAGGAGGCCACTCAAGTGGTACATGAAACAGAACCAGAATCCGGATCTCAACCTCGGCCTGCTGTACTATCTGGCTACTTCAAACAGTTTCAGAAGTCATTACCACCACGATTCCAGCGACAGCAGGTAATGCTAAAAAGACTTTAATCATATATGCATGATTTAAAAGGTTTACTATTCAGTAGAGAAATTAATTTGCCATAAAACCTAAAATAAAGCACAGAAATTCCCCTTGAAGTTTAATGAGAGTTGTTGATACAGGGTTTACCTTGCTATTCTGTCATTCCCTTTTGTGTTCTGCTTCATTTGTAGACACTGCATTCTATTTCTAGGAAATGGATTATACAGTTTAATCAATGAGTGATTAGTTACTTTTTTTTTTTTTTTTTTTTTTTTTTTTTTGTGGCACCGGGGATCGAACTCACAGCTTCACGCCTGCCAGACAGGGGCTTATGTCACTGAGCCAAACTCCCAGCCCTAGTTTTTCGAGGCAGGGTTGCACTATGTAGCTCAGGCCAGCCTTACACTCGCATTGTAGCCTAAGCCGGCCTCGAACTCACAACGCTCCTCCTACCTCACCCTCCCGAGTGCTGGGATTAAAGGCGTGCACCACCACGCCCAGCTGTGATTAGTTACTTAAGTAAGTCAAAGATAAGGTAAAATGTAACTTACCTTAAGGTCTTGCTGACTCTTGCTGTTAAATTTCTTTCCCTTCGAGGATTCAAAAAAGACCATTATTTTCTGATATGATTGATTATATTAATCTGCCACATGAAACTGAAACCTCAACATGTGACATCTTTTTTAGGAACAGATGAAACAGCAGCAGTGGCAGCAACAGCAACAGCAGCAGCAAGGTGTACTTCCACAGACTGTTCCTTCACAACCATCTAGTAGTACTGTTCCTCCTCCACCACACAGACCACTTTACCAGCCCATGCAGCCTCACCCTCAGCATTTGGCTTCCATGGGTTTTGACCCAAGATGGCTAATGATGCAGTCCTATATGGATCCTCGAATGATGTCCGGAAGACCCGCTATGGATATTCCACCCATTCATCCTGGTAAGTTAAAATTGGTTCTATCTTTGGACTTGTAGTTTTGTGGTTGTTTTGTTTTTGTTTTTGTTTTTGCAGCACCAGGAATTGGACTTGTAGTTTTGCAGAATAAAAATTTTGTGTTTTCACCCAAATTTTTAGTCTTAATTCCTTTGAGAATTGTAAACTAGTAAAACTTTAAATAAGACCTGTAACTCTCTGCAGAGTAGTTATGGTGTCAACTATGTGGCAAAACCAAAATGCCAATTCAAAAGTTTTAAAATAATATTAAAACTGTAGAGATGGAATTATTTGCTATAACATCTGCTAATGGTGTGTTTCATTTTTCAAATATATCAGCATTTGAAATTTGTCTGCGTGTCACGTATATTAGCCTTTTAATTCCTCCATCACTTTTCAGCCTAACACTTGAATTTGTTCATAGGTTAGCCAGAAAACAAAGTAGCAGTCTTTTTGAAATCCATCAGGATAAATCCAAATAGTCCATTACCAAAATAGTGCTGATGAAAATTCAAGGGTGATAATACTAATCAAGAATGATATTTTTATATTTAAACTGGTATTTTGAAATTTAAGAATTTTTTTATGGAGTATTGAAGAACTAAAGCAAGTTAATGGAATTTGCTATGGGAGGATTTCCCTGGAAATTTCTCACTGTCAAGTCTCACAGTGTATTGACGTTTGAACTCAAAAATGTTTGATGTCTTTAATAGGTACAGTCTTTTCCTTTGAAGTGAAGTAAGCTATTGGGATTTTACTTATTTTGCTTTCTCAGTTTTTAAATGAAATTTATTTTAATAAAAGTGGTAAAATCTTTCCCAGAACAGCTTGTTGCATAACTTCAGGTTGCTTTGTGAATTACAATTTTACTCAGTTTCTTTTAGAGTTCCAAATAGTAATGATCTATTTTCTATTGAATTTCTTTCACTTTCCTCAATTCTTTTTGAACCTTTGTTACAGGAATGATTCCTCCTAAACCGTTACTGAGAAGAGACCAGATGGAAGGGTCACCAAACAATTCTGAATCATTTGAGCATATAGCTCGATCTGCTAGAGATCATGCAGTTTCTCTTCCTGAGCCCCGTATGATGTGGGGGTCCGATCCATATCCGCACGCGGAGCCTCAGCAGGCAACTACACCTAAGGCAAATGAAGAAACTGATGATGTAAGGTAATAAACTACTGAAATCATTAATGGACTAGGCAGAATATTATGGTAAAAAGAGAACTCTTTAGTGTCCACAAAGATCATTCTTATTTAAGACTAAGCCATAAATCTGATTTTCCTCTATTTAGTTTGCCCCTCTTCATCCTTGGACACACAGTTTTTTCTGATTTCTGTATTGATTAGAGCATACTGTGAACTAGTTCGATGCACAAAATTAGATGCCAGAAGTTAGCATTAGATCTTAAATTGTCAAGTCTGACTGAAGTGTTGATACAGTTTTTTCCAGTAGTGAAAAATGGTAGACATTTACTAATCAGTGTCGTCTGGAAAATTTCTAACACCAAGAAAAAGAAAAACACTAACTTATAAAGTTACTTTAAAGTGGCAGGCAATTGATGGAAACCTCTAATTGTTTTATGCCATATAGTTATACCTTTTTTATGAGGCTTGTTTCTGTTACAAATGTTTTATAATTATTTGTTATTACCTGGGACAGATGGGCATTAGTGTATTGTTTCATTCTAGGTAAAAATTCGTTATGATACATTAGCAATTCACAAGTATAGTCTAGAGATTTTTCCTTAATTTTTCATTATGGTTATAAAAACACACATTAGACCTACCCTCTTAATTGCAAGTGAAGAATATAATATTATTACCTATAACCACAGTATTATACAGCAGAGCTGTAGAACTTCTTCTTGAATGCCTGAAACGTCATACCCTTGGATCATCATCTTCCAGTTTCCTCCTACACTCACCCTTGGCAACTACCATCCTACCTCGTTTTTTGATGAGCTCGTATAAGTAGAATCAAGCACAGTGTTTGGCCTCTGTGGCTCAAAAGCTTATCCATTTGGTAGCATTTTACAGTATTTCCTTGTCTATCCCTGAATAATGTGTTATTCCGTCATATGTGTGTGTGCTTGTATGTGCTGTGTCATTGTCTTGGTTACTATGACTATAGAGGGAAAGGTGCTCTTCACGATTAAGGTCCATTGTTTCATATTTCAGATTAGGTTATTTTGCTGTGTACTTGGGTGGAAAGATTAGTTTTTTGATTACATCTTTATATTTTCATCCTTCATAGGCCAGAAGTTGCCTTGGACCAGGAACAGATTACTGCTGCTTATTCTGTGGAACATAGTCAGTTGGAGACGCATCCAAAAGCTGACTTTGTTAGAGAATCAAGTGAGACAGAAGCACAGAAATTTTTAAGCAGATCCGTGGAAGACATTAGGCCTCATACTGATACAAATAAACAGTCTGCTTGTTTTGAAGTACCTGATCAGAAGACCTTATCCAGTACTCCAGAAGAACAGATTTCTGCTCTAGAAAGTCAGCCTGCCCCAAAAAGAAGTGTTTCTCATGGCTCTAACCTTTCTCACAAATCAGAGGAACAGAGAAGTGAGCCATCTGTAATCCTTCCTAAAGTAATCAGCAGGTGCATTGATTCAAAAGAACCACCAGAGAGACCAGAGGAAAAGCCAAGAAAAGATAGCTTTATACGATCTTCTGAAGGACCAAAACCTGAAAAGGTGTACAAATCTAAATCAGAAACCCGTTGGGGCCCAAGGCCAAGCTCCAACAGAAGGGAAGACAGTAATGATAGACCTGTGAGAAGATCAGGTCCCATTAAAAAACCTGTACTTAGAGATATGAAAGAGGAACGAGAGCAAAGGAAGGAGAAAGAAGGAGAAAAAGTTGAAAAGGCCACTGAAAAGGTAGTAAAACCTGAAAAGACAGAAAAGAAGGATCTTGTTTCTCCCCCATCACCACCTGTAGCACCAGTTCAGCCGCCGTCAGTTCCAGCACCAGTACAACCAGAACCAGAGAAGTTTCCTTCAACAGAAACTTCAACTTTGGCACAAAAGCCATCTCAAGATACTGAGAAGCCTTTGGAACCTGTAAGTAGTGTTCAGGTAGAGCCTGCAATTAAAACTGTGAACCAGCAAACTGCTGTATCTCCAGCAGTCAAAGAAGAAAAACAGCCTGAGAAAGCCATTAGCAAAGATGTTGGTATAGAGAGAACTCGACCAGATTCCAGACCAGCAGTTAAAAAAGAGTCAACTTTACCCCCCAGGACCTACTGGAAAGAGGCTAGAGATAGAGATTGGTTTCCAGATCAAGGATACAGAGGTCGGGGCCGAGGTGAATATTACTCCAGAGGGCGCAGCTACAGAGGCTCTTATGGAGGGCGTGGTCGGGGTGGTAGAGGGCATACTCGAGATTATCCCCAGTATAGAGACAATAAGCCAAGAACAGAGCCTGTGCCCTCAGGTCCTCTCAGACAGCGAGAAGAAAGTGAAACACGAAGTGAAAGTTCTGATTTTGAAATTGTACCCAAAAGGCGACGACAGCGGGGTTCAGAGACTGATACAGACAGTGAAATTCATGAAAGTGCAAGTGACAAGGACAGCTTAAGCAAAGGCAAACTTCCCAAAAGAGATGATCGGCCTGAAAACAAAAAACCTCTAAAGCCTCAGCCTTCTTTCAAGCCTGAAAATCATGTGCGAGTGGATCCTAGGCCACTTGAAAAGCCTTACATACGAGATGATGATAAATCTAAACCAGGCTTCCTTCCTAAAGGAGAGCCTACCAGGCGAGGCAGAGGAGGGACATTCAGGCGTGGTGGGAGGGATCCTGGAGGCCGTCCATCACGCCCTTCCACCCTGCGTAGACCTAGTTACCGGGACAATCAGTGGAACCCAAGGCAGACTGAAGCTCCTAAGCCAGAAGATGGAGAGCCACCAAGAAGACATGAACAGTTTATTCCTATACCAGCAGATAAACGACCTCCAAAGTTTGAACGAAAATTTGACCCAGCTAGAGAGAGGCCCCGAAGGCAGCGTCCCACCCGGCCACCAAGGCAGGATAAGCCTCCTCGATTTAGGCGTCTAAGAGAGAGGGAGGCTGCTACAAAAACAAATGAAGTGTCGGTCCCCACAAATGGCACAGTTAATAATGTGGTTCAGGAACCAGCTAGTACTGCTGGGGATATTTCTGGGAGTAAAACACCAGATTTATCTAATCAGAACTCTTCAGATCAGGCAAACGAAGAATGGGAAACAGCTTCTGAAAGTAGTGATTTCAATGAGAGACGAGAGAGGGATGAAAAAAAAAATGCTGATTTGAATGCACAGGCTGTTGTAAAGGCTGGTGAGAATGTTTCACCTCCTAAGAGAGAAATAGCAAAGAGAAGTTTTTCCAGCCAGAGACCTGGAATAGATCGCCAGAATCGACGTGGCAACAATGGTCCCCCCAAATCAGGAAGGAATTTCTCAGGTCCTAGGAATGAAAGAAGAAGTGGCCCACCATCAAAAAGTGGAAAGAGAGGGTGAGAGTTTTTTAGATGTAAAACTTTTGCACCATTAAAATAGCTGAAAGTAGAATTTATGCAAAGAGCCATTTTAAATACAGGACAAGATCATGTGCTCTTGACATGTTTTTCTTTGTTCTCAAAGTGCAAGGTTATTTGAGAAGAGCTTGTGTCTCTGGAGTCTTCTGCTCAATTATATTTTCCAAGCATACTCTTGGAAGTGTATAACTTTGGAAAAATCTGCACACTCGAGAGGGACATACGCAAAGTCTTTGTTTCCTAAGTTGTTACTGATGGTAGCCCGCCTTAGTTTTTTCTTACCAAACTGTTGCCACGTAGTTGTTCTTTGAGGCAGTGTTTTGATATATTTGTATTGTTACTAGTATTGGGAAGCATTATAAAGTAGCAGTTAACATTCCAGATGCCTAGGTTTAGATCAGGTTCTGGTACTTTGTAAATTGCTTCTTTAGGAGTAAAATGTGATAGTATTGGTAAGAATGTGTGAAGACTACTGAGATATTTGCTAGTATGTAGTAAGCAACCATTGTGATGATATGCCACAGTTTGAGCTACAATAGTTGGGCAATAGTTCCCATCTTTAATCTGAATTCCTTAGTTACACTTAGCTTTTCAGGTTACTATATTGATAAGGAAAAATACTTCTACCTTCCGGATAGTTTAGGGAAAAAAAGTTGTGTTCATTGAATTACTTCAGGTGAATGAACCTCCCTTCTGAACAACAAAAGTATTGATTTTTTTTTTTTTACAATGCAAGGTCTCGCTATGTAATGCAGGCCAGCCTTGAACTGACTATGTAGCCTAAGCTGTCCTCAAACTAGTGGCACTCCTCCTGTCTCAGCCTCCTAAGTGCTAGGATTACAGGCGTGCACCATCACACCCGGCCTGAATAAATTTTTGACTGTTGTAACTAATTATTAAAATTTCAGGTAATATACTTGGGAAATATTGAACTGAGTTATGTGCTATGTAGCTAGCAACAACTTTGAACCTGCAGAAATAGTAGTGACTAATGATAGTTAAAAAGAAATGTATTGGAAGCCGGGCGTGGTGTCGCACGCCTTTAATCCCAGCACTTGGGAGGCTGAGGTAGGAGGAGCATTGTGAGTTCAAGGCTGGCTTGGGCTACAGCACCAGCACAAGGCCAACCTGAGCTACATAGTGTGACCCTGTCTCAAAAAACTAGGTCCAGGAGTTTGGCTCAGTGGCTTAAGCGACTGTCTGGCAGGCGTGAGGTTATGAGTTCAATCCCTGATGCCGCAAAAAAAAAAAAAAAAAAAAAAAAAAATGTATTGGAAATCTTACTTTGAAAAAATGCATTCATTCTTCAGTAGTTTAAGGTCATGTTAGGCACTTGGTAAGCTTTTTTCTAGACTAGTACTATAAGCTAATATGAAGGTAAATTAGCACACCCTTTCCCATGGTCTGTTTTCACCTGGAATTTTTTTTTTTAAACCTAAAAAAAATCATTAGGAAAAAAGTCAGGGGTGCATTTAATGTTGAAGGGAATTTTTTCATGTTAAAGGGGTTAATATGTTTCCATCAGTATATAAGTCTGAACTTTTAAAAAGTGTGTACATGGAATGCTTTTTTAAAATTTTATTTCCATGTGTGACCCATTTTTGGAGAGATCTAGTTGTCAATGCTTTGGACTTGGTAGGGTTACAGAAAATTGCTGCTGTAGACAATGTTAAGTTGCTGGTTTATAATATGGTAGACAAGTGAACAAAATAAAAAGCTTCTGGGATAATTAGAATTCTAAAGTTTAATTGCTGGGAAGAATCCAGGTCTACTTTATTGAGAAGCTCTACTTTAGTAAGTTTGTACCCTAAAGACTTCTTAGTATGAGATTTAGAATTTCCTATTGTTATTTCATCTTAAACTTTAGAAATTCCAGTGAGGGCATTTTTCTTTTGTTTCGTTATGTTAAGGTAGTAGTAATCTTGAAAATTATTTTTTCTAGGCCATTTGATGACCAATCCACAGGCACAGTCAGTACCGACCCTGTCAGTGGCAGCTCTGCACACCACCAGGAAGGACCATCTAATGGCACAGGACCGAAGAATTCCAAGGATTCTACCGGGAAAAAAAGAGAAGACACCAAACCAGGTCCTAAAAAACCCAAAGAGAAAGTAGATGCTCTCTCACAGTTTGATCTTAACAATTATGCAAGTACGTCATAGGTTCCTTTCATTTTGTTTGTCTGTTACATTTAAGTGGGTGTTATAAAGACATCAAAGAATTAGACTTTCATGGTAGAGATAAAAGCTGATAAAATACTGATTTAACTTAAAGTAAAATAGTACCAACTTTTTACAGTAGCCTTGTGAAAATTTTTGTTAAAGATAGCCAACACAATTTCACTGGCCTTTCTAAAAAAGAAAATTGTTTAACCCATCCTACTTTGAGTTCTTAACGATATGAGAAAGCACAGAAAATTTAAGTGATGACACTTAATTATATCTGTACATACAGCTTGGAGTTTTTAAAAGCAAATAAAAAGAAATAAATGCTTAATTCATTAAGATTATAAGCTTGGTAAGACCGGTTTCTAAAATATGGTAAGTAGAGAATTAAAGGATAGAATGTACTGTTGCTGTGGATAATTACTTAGTAAACCATAAAGTGATTATCATTTGAAGAGTAACAAGCAACAAGAAAATACTGGCTAAAGAAATTAACAAGGAGGACCTGGTACAGTGGCACACCAATCCCAGCATTCAGGAGACTGAGGCAGGAGGATTGCTGCCAAGTTCGAGGCCAGTGTGAGCTACAAAGTGAGTTCAAGGCCAGCCTGAACCATGTAGTGAAACCCTCCTCAAAAAAGATGAAGAAAAAGTAACAAGGAAATGTCTATGAAAAGACATTTATATTTGTAAAAATACACTATTTGCCATTTGTTCAGATGAAACTGCAGCTGAAAATACTGAGTAAATAATGGTCATGCATACATATTGAACTCTGATGTGGGCCTTGGTCTTATTTGACCAGTGATTGTCAGATTGTGTTCCCAGAGCGTTAGTATCTCCTGAAATTTTGTGGTAAATGCAATTCTTGTCTACCCCAAATCTGCTGAATCAAAAAACTATGACAGTGGGTCACAACAGTGTCTGTTTTTCTCAAGCTCTCCATGTGATTCTAACCCACAGTAAAATTTAAGAACTACTGTTTTGTGCCACTTTTGATTCATATGGAAAAGAAATAAGCTGATTTAAATCACATGTTCAAGAATTTTTCATTTGGTTATTTAAAGGAGTGATTCTTAACATGAGTGATTTTGCACTCTACGGAACATTTGACAGTCTCTGGAAACATTTTTAATTGTCACAGCGGCCATGGGTTTCTACTGACATCTAATGGGTAGAGATCAGGAATAATTGAAAACATAAAATTATCAGCTAGAGGAGTTTGATGTTTGTACACCCACGCCACGCCACATTACATTCACATGGAACTATCACATTAATTTCATGTTTTTAACAAGGACACATTGTAGACAGGAATCTGTGAAAAATGGATCCATTACTAGTGCTAAATCGAGCTGAATAGCACCTCACCTTTAACAAATCAGCTATCAGCTTATTTAATCCTTTGAAAAAGGCAAATTATAGTAATAGCCACTTCTTAGAATATTGAGTTGCAAATCAGTGAAAGTGATTTTTTTTTTTTTTTTTTTTTTTTTGCGGCACCGGGGATTGAACTCTCAACCTCGCGCCTGTCAGACACATGCTTAAGTCACTGAGCCAAACTCCTGGCCCTGGTTTTTTTGAGGCAGGGTTGCACTGTGTAGCTCAGGCCAGCCTCGCGCTCACATTGTAGCCCAAGCCGGCCTCGAATGCACAGCGCTCCTCCTACCTCAGCCTCCCGAGTGCTGGGATTAAAGGCGTGCACCACCACGCCCCGCTCTAAAGTAATATTTTTAAAGCACTGTGTAGATCTAAGGCAAAGAGGTAGAGGTTATATAGAGGATCATTTTAATTTTAAATATTGCTTAAGCAAAAATACATATTCATACCATACAGTTTTGGTACTTTCATTGTGAACTTTGTGAAATTTTTTCAGAAATCTTTTCAAATCTTACTAATGTTTGGGCATCTTACAGCATGTGAAATATGTTGTTATCACTGATGGCAAACAGTTCAGAGTTTTCAGTAATACAGACAGCCCACTGTGGCACATGTGCCCTAGGTTCACCACCTCTGGGTTTTACTGTAAATTATATAAATTGCATCTCTGACTTTTTTTTCTGCTAAATACACTGGCCATTTTTACTCTTTAATTTGAAACAAGGAATATACTTAAATTATTTTTCACTCTTGCAGGTGTTGTTATAATTGATGATCACCCTGAGGTAACGGTAGTGGAAGACCCTCAGTCAAATTTGAATGACGACGGTTTTACTGAAGTGGTATCTAAAAAACAACAAAAACGTTTACAGGATGAGGAACGCCGAAAGAAGGAAGAGCAAGTCATACAGGTTTGAAGCTTGTTTCAGTTTGTTGCTAGTTAAGAGTACTATGCATAGTATCTTAGCAAATGGTCGAGGTTTCCGTCTACTAGCAAAAACAAGTCTTTTTTCTTACTCAAGTGCTGAAAATTTTTCCCTCTTCAGAGCTTTCAACTATTTTGACCAGAATTTAGGTAAATTTTAGATGAAGTACAGTCATTGTAGCTTGCCATTTGCCATAGAGCAGACCATCTTTACTTTAATTCAGTGATGTATTTATCTGTTAGTACCAGCCATGTTATTTGCCCCCTGAAGAGTTGAGTTAATTTTAAATTATCTTAAAAGTGAGGTATGGTGAAGCACACCTGTAATCCCAGCACTTGGGAGGCTGAGACAGGAGGCTCACAGTGAGTTTGAGGCCAGACTGGATTACATAGTGAGTTCAAGACAGGCCTGAACCACATAGTGAGACCCTGCCTCAAAAAAACAAACAAAACAATTATACTGGAAATGTAATAAACACAATGTCATGACCCAATAGATTATAAATTGTTTTGCCTAAAAATGTTCTGTTATTTAAATTGGTTTATTTTAAAATACAGAGAATAAATTATTGAGTTGCAGTTGAACCCATACCCCCTGTAACCAGATACCATCAGAGCTAATTTATTGTGTAGTTGGTTAAAGTAGCAGTGCATATACCCTGTCTAGCAAGCCACACTCCGGAATCAGTATTTGTGGCATATGTGAGTTGATTTGAGACCTATAAGTAGCTTTTTGTGTTAGATCAGGTTTTGCCATCAAGTAAAAATGCAAACTTTTTTAGGTTTTTAATTTCAGAAGAGTTGAAAAGAAATTACAGACGTACATATCAAAAATATATAATACATATTTGTCGGTTTTTTCTTGGCTTTTAGTTTATAGCAACTTTGACATTCTTGCTTATGAATACACATTTATAAAACTAAAAGAAATAAATTAGGTAGTTTTGTTAGAGATTGTATGCATAAGCTATTGCTTTCAGCTGTATTGTTGCAAAAAGTGATTTCCACCAATTATTTAAGGTCTGGAACAAAAAGAATGCAAATGAGAAAGGAAGAAATCAGACTTCCAAGCTTCCTCCGAGATTTGCCAAAAAACAGGCCACAGGGACCCAGCAAGCCCAGGCTCCAATCTCAGCCCTAGCTGCAGCTCCAGTTCCATCTTCGACCTCAGCTCCAGTTCTAGCATCACCTGCACCTCCAGTTACAGCCTCAACTGCAACTATAGTTGTAACATCACCTGCGGTGCTTGTCTCAGCTCCAGCCCAAACTCCGGTACTACCCTCAACCTCAGTTCCAGTTCCAGCTTCCACCTCAGCCCCAGTTTCTTCATCTTCTGCAGCTCCAACTACATCGTCTTCCTCAGCTTCAGTCTCCATCCCAGCTCCAACCCCTATCCTTGCCTCCGTTTCAACCCCAGCATCTGTCCCCATTCTTACCCCAGCCTCAATTCCTATCCTTGCTTCAGCCTTAGTACCAGCTTCAGCTCCACCTCCAGCCACAGCAGTTTCGGCCCCAACTGTGCCAGCCCTCTCACCCCCAGCTGCCTCAGCTTCAGGTTCAGTGGCCTCAGTCCCACTTGCCTCAGCTGGAGCCCCAGCCCCAGCCCCAGCCCCCACCCCCCCTGCTTCAGCACAGACTCAAGCCCAGACCCACAAACCAGTTCAGAATCCCCTACAGACTTCACAGTCTTCAAAACAGCCACCACCTTCTATTAGACTGCCTTCAGCTCAGGCACCTAATGGCACAGATTATATAGCACCAGGAAAATCCATCCAGACCCCACAGTCACACGGCAGCCTTACAGCTGAATTATGGGATAACAAAGTGGCCCCACCAACTGTGCTGAATGACATCTCTAAGAAATGTAAGTTGTGCAGCAGAGTTTTTTCTTGCCATCTTTTTTTTTTAACAAGTAACTAAAATTCTTAGCTTCCTTTCTTAAAAACTTGTTTCTAAAGTAAGCATATTTAACAACTGTGTTGTGTTTCATGGACACATGTTGATAAGCTAATATAACTGAGTAGGCGTCTTTATTTTGGCATTTAAGATTCTGTGTATGGATATGAAGCCATTGTTTTATTGTCTTGTTATTGCAAGGAAACGGTTAAACGGAGTGTTAAGGGTCTAAATACTGAGGATCATGTTTTTTATGACTTATTTTTCAGTAGGTCCCATTAGTCCGCCTCAACCACCTTCAGTCAGTGCATGGAATAAGCCCTTAACTTCGTTTGGATCTGCTACTGCGTCAGAGGTAGGAATAGTTTTTTTTTTTTTTTTTTTTTTTTTTTTTTTTTTTTTTTTAAGGAAAACAAGTTCTCAAAATTTAACATACTTCAGAATCACCTAAAAGGCTGTTAATACAGATTTCTAATGGTCTGGGTTGAGATCTGAGTATGATTCTAAGTTTCCTAGTGATGCTAATGCTGTTAAACCTCTCATAAGCTGTTCTCACATTTAGACTTAAGGTTGAAATGTCGTTTAGCCTAAAGAAAAGATCTTGTGATACAGAATATAAACACAGTTACTATTTTCTGTATCTTCTTACTGTGTTTCTACCATGAATACTGTGAAATAGTTTATAGATCATCATCGTAATTTATTAATATGTGAATATTAGTAAGTGTTTAAGTCTTTCTTTATTCATTCCTTACATGAACATTTATCAGGTACTTGGCATGTACCAAGTACTGTTGTAACTTGTGAACTTGCAAAACTAGAGCTAAAAACACCAGAAAAAGCCATGTTATCATACAGCGAATAATATATAGTATCCTTAGTGGCAGTCATTGCTAAGGAGAAAAGCAAAACAGAGAAGGTGTGTAAGGAATTTTCCAAGGTATGTGGAGATAATTTAAAGTAGGGTGACCAGGAAATCCTACTTAGATGACATTCAAATTAAAGGTTTGAAGAATACAAGAGAGCAGACTATCCAGATGTCTGAATGAGATAATTTCCAGGTTCTATGAGTAGCAGTTATAAAAGACATGAGCTAGGAGTATGTCTGGTGTTTTTGAGAAACTTCAGGGAAGCCCATGTGACTAGAGTGAAGTAAGAGATGGAGAGAGAATAAATAAGGTTGGGGAATTAATAGGAAGTGAGTCCTATTGGGATTTTGGATGAGCTAGGAGACTGCTGGTGGGTTTTGAGCAAAGGAGTGACTTTAAAGTTTATTGTGTTAAGAATGAGGGAGCAGAGGCCGGGGATGTAGCTCAGCAGGCACAGTGCCTGCTTGGCAAGTGCAAGATCCTCAGTTCGATTCCCAGTACCAAAAAAAAGAGAAGGAAAAGGAAGGAAGGAAGGATGGATAGATTGAGCAAGACTACACAGTGCCTGCTTGGCAAGTGCAAGATCCTCAGTTCGATTCCCAGTACCAAAAAAAAGAGAAGGAAAAGGAAGGAAGGAAGGATGGATAGATTGAGCAAGACTAGAAGTTAGTGCTGTTGCAATTATTAATCAGATGATGATAATTGGGAAATGGCATTACATACTTGGCTTCTAGACATTCAAAGATTAAACTGATTAAATGTGGGGTCTTAAGAAAGGAATCAGTTTTCTCAAGTTTTTGGCTTGAACAACAGGAAGGATAAGCGAAAGGAAGTATTTTGAAGGGGATTAATGACAACATATCTGGTTCATTGAAAATAAAGTTTTGTTCTAATACCTGTTTTTTCTAAGATAGAATCTTTTATTGATGTCTTGTACTCTTGAGTAACGACTTTGAAGACAGCGATACACAGTGTACTATTGTTACTTCCTGTTTTTAATGGTTTTGTCTTACTGTTTCATAAAATAAAGAAGTTTACAATTTTTAAAAAAAGACAGCGTATCTTTTACTGTAATAATTTTTTTTTATTAAATTTACAGTAGTTCTTGATCAGCCCTTGTAGCTGATATTTAGAGCAAACTGGTTGGACAAGATCAGTAAGAATGAGTTAAGAGATAATTTGAGAAGGAAATGGAATGTTAAGTGTTAGGGCTTTCTAGCACAGGAAATGCTAGAGATGGAGAAGTTAAGCAATTAAAGAAGTATCCTAAAATCCAAGTGAAAAAGGAGTTTAAGAAGCCAGACATGAGCACTTGGGATGCTGAGTGAGGCAGGAAGATCGGTGCAAGTTCGAGACCAGCTTGGACTTCAAAGTGAGCCCAAGGCCAGTTTGCATGCATAGTGAGACCTTGTCTCAAAAAGCAAAAAAAAAAAAAAAAAAAAAAAAAAAAAAAAAAAAAAAAAAAAGCCACACGTAGTGCTAACCGGTAATCCCAGTACTATAGCAGCTGGGGCAGGAGGATCTCAGCAAGTTGAAGGCCACCCTGGGTCAGTCTCAACACTTAGTGAGACCTTGTCTCACAAAACTAAAGAAAAAAGGGATATGTTAGGTATTTCAAGTGCTGCTGGTGGTAGGTCAAATGATACAGGCACTGAATTAATAGAGTGAACAATACTGGGTCACTGATAACTTAGATGAAAGCAGTATTGGTAGAAAAGGGATGTAAAAGGCTGGTTGCAGTGAATTAAAAAATGGAGGAAATATGAGTATAAACAACTTCAGAGCACAATCTTAATGCTGCATAACATTTTGTTCAAAATGCCATTGATGAGCCATGAATTCCATGGTGATCCCATAAGATTGTATCACCTAGTGACATCATAGGAATCTTAGTGTATATAAATACCTTCTGATGTTTGCCCAAAAAAAGTTGCCCTATGGTGCATTTCGGAATGTATCCTGTTATTAAATAACGCAGGACTGTAGTTTATGCTGTAAAGGACTACAGAAAAATGAAATTGAAAGGGGTTTGTTGTTGTGTTGTGTATTGGTTTGAATTTTGGTTTTATTTGAAGTCTTTCCACTACCCTCAGATGCCACTCCAATTTTCTTACATAATAGACCTGGAATAGGCCTTTCTTGTTTTGATATTAAAGCTCTTCAGAAAACTCTTTGTGCAACCAGAATAAAAGATCACTACATTGAATACATTCAGTTTTTTAAAGTGTCTGTTTAATAATTGTTCTACCTGTTTGTATTGACATTATGATTAATCATAAGACCATTTGTTAATGCAAAGTTGAATATGTTTCATGATGATATAAAGGACAATATAGAAAGTTTATTTTATATCTGTTTCTTAGCTGCCAGGTTTATGAGGAAAAGGTGTTTACATATCCTTACCTTTAGTTAATGATGGAATGTAGATATTATGATGGTATCTCAGTTTTTTCTCACACTGTCTTCTTTATTTATATTTATGATGTTTTCTGGATAAAAATGTTTCTGTATGAATGTTATGTCTTCCACCATGATGAAATTTTAAGTTAGCAAAGTTAAAATGTTTCACAAGATGAGAATTCCTTGAAGGGACTTTTTTCTTGAATGACTAGCAAAACAGTCATTATTATTCCTTGTTTTATATATATATTTTCATAAACGTTTTTTTTAAAAGAGTCTTAAAATTAACGTTCTTTAATAGTCGGTCAACCGATTTTCTTATTCATCTGTGTATGAGTTCCTAATTTTGTGTGTAATTGTTTTCAGTCATTACTGAATTTTGTTCTTTTAATATTAATTGTATGCTTATAACTGATAATAGAATTTCAGCCTTGACCAAAGTGAAGAGATTTTTATTCTAATGTACATTGAATACATTTGCCTATATTTGAAAGTGAATATAAGATGACATTGTTACACTGAAATACATTTACCATGGAGAGTGTAATTTAACCAGACCAGTGTAATTAATTTGGCAATGCCAAAGATAATATGAATTAGTAATTCCATTTTTAGATCAAAGTTGTAACTGAACTTTGTCCCTGGTTATGCTTTTTGGTTTGCTTTTCCATCAAAGAATTAAGCTGCTGTACTAAAGTTTTATCCCATTTGGGCTCCTGCTTGTCCATCTTCTACAAGTACCTGTTTTGCTCCAGTTTCATTAGACATTTTTACTAATTTTACACTAAGTACAGTGTTTGATTTTCCTGAAAATTTCCACTGATTTTGTCTTCAGATTCAGTATGTTCTCAAGAATTTTCTACTTTTCTAAAGTAGCTAATCCCTGAACTTCATTTTGATTTTTGTATGTCCATTATCTGACTTCTCAGTTGTGTTCTGTTGTTTTCATTTTTTTCTTCCTACCCTTCCCCTACTTTTCTCCCATTTTTTGTTCCCTGGTTAAAACAAAACAACTCCTTCCCTTCTCCCCTCCTCCTTCTCACCCTCCCTCTCTCATTCTAGAATACAGTTTAGATTGCCTAGCATAAAGAATGTGCTCAGTAAATTCATTATGTAATTGCTAAATTGATTCCTTGGATATGTATACTATTTATTCTGTTTTATAGTGTCTTTTTTGCTTTTACATTTATTTTATATGATGAAACAACTTGAGGTTGTGATTTGCCTGTAATCACATAGGAGCCTGGATTTTGCTAACTTGAAGCTTAAGGATTGTCTAGTTTTCACCTTATCAGTTCAAGAGTGGTTAAGGGAAAGTGCCCCTAAAATGTAATCAGCGTCAGTTAATCTCAGTTTTAATATGTCAATTTCTTTTGACTCTGCTTTTAAAAATGGTGACCTGAAAGTAGAAGAGGGACGGTTAGGTCCTGGGAAAGGGTCCAAGGCAGGGCAGGGAGAGGTGAGAGAAAGGATAGAAGGAGGGTGAGCATGATCAGTGCATGTATAGAAATGTCATTAATGTGAAACCCATTAATTCATACAGTTAATGTATAATAATAAATGGCTTTCAAAGCTTTTAATATATCCCTTCAGAAGTCACCATAATTTGCATTAAGATGATCAAATAAAATGTTATAAAGTAATAAATGAAAATATAGTATCTAAGTTCACTCAAAATAAATTACTCTGTAATTTTTGGGGTTTTTTTTAATTTTGTTTTGTTTTTTTATTTTGCACCGGGGATTGAACTCACAACCTCACGCAGGCGCGTAAGCCCTTGAGCCAAACTCCCAGCCCTAGTTTTTTTAAGACAGGGTCACACTATGTAGTTCCAGCCAACTTCAAACTCACAATGCTCTGCCTACCTCAACCTCCCAAGTGCTGGGATTAAAGGCGTGCGCCACCATGCCTGGCATAAATAATTTTTCTACTATAGAAAAATCTCATGTTTTTGCTTTTTTTTTTTTTTTTTTTTTTTGTACTGGGAATTGAACTCATGACCCTGTTCTTGCCAGGTAGGCACTGTGCCACTGAGCTATATCTCTGCTCCCCTTCCTTTTCATTATTATAGCTTACTGTAAAAAAATGAAATCTGTAGCAGTGATTTCTACTAGTTATGTAGAGTATGGGCTTTTTTTGTTTGGTTCGTTTTGTTTTTTTGTTTTTGTTTTTTGGGTTTGGTTTTGTTTTTTTTTGTTTTTTTTTGTTTTTTGTTTTTTGTTTTTTTTTTTGAGACAGGGTCTCACTAAGCAGTTCAGGCTGGCCTTTGTAGCTTAGGCTGGTCTCGAACTCTCAATGATCCTCCTACCTCAGCCTCCTGAGTGCTGGGATTACAGTCCTGCGCCACCACACCTGGCTTTAGAGTATGTATTTATGATGTGTCTGGGTTTTTTTATCATTATTTAAAATTTCCCCTCAGATTTTCAAAATCCTGGAATTTAACTTAAATATTATCCTTCACTTTTTTTCGTATTTCACTAGTAAAATTATGACATTATTTTAGCCACCTATTTGTCAAATATAAATCATTCTGTGAAATGTGAACTTTGGTTTGATAGCAGGTTTTTAAGTTTTGTTTTGTTTTATTTTGTTTTAACCAGGGAACAAAGAATGGTCAAGAGAGTGGTGTTGAAATTGGAATTGACACCATTCAGTTTGGTGCCCCAGCTTCAAATGGGAATGAAAATGAAGTTGTTCCTGTGCTTTCAGAAAAATCTGCAGACAAAATATCTGAACCTAAAGAGCAGCGGCAAAAACAGCCACGAGCAGGACCTATCAAAGCCCAGAAGGTAACTGTATGATTTGTAGTTGAGGTGTAATTTTTAGGAACACCACTAACATGGGGAGCGAATAGTTTTAAAATTGAATTTGTTCGTTAATGTCTTTCATTGTAATGCATTTTGTCATAAACATTGACTTTAGCTTCCAGATTTGAGTCCAGTAGAAAACAAAGAACATAAACCTGGTCCCATTGGAAAGGAACGTTCATTAAAAAATAGAAAAGTAAAAGATGCACAACAAGTGGAGCCAGAAGGACAAGAGAAGCCAGCATCTTCTGCTGTGAGAAGCACGGACTCTGTCACAGCAAAGGAAACTAAAGCAGTTTCAGAAATGTCTTCAGAAATAGGAACCATGATCTCCGTGTCTTCTGCAGAATATGCCACTAATGCAAAGGTAGGCATATGGTGACTTCCATTTCAGTTGATGCACAGACCATGGCTTAAATGAGAAAATGGCAACACTGGTTTTGGAGTTCCCTTCCCATCAGAGAAATAATATTTTTTATCTGTATGAGTTATTCTACAGAGAAGGCTTTATTTCATGGTACACCTGTGTTATGTAAAGAAATTCTTTACAGTAAATTGTGTTTCTTTTTTCTGCTTTTTTTTTTAACTTTTAATTCTGGACAGTTTGAGTAGTTTACAGTGAAAAAATATGTTCACAAACTTGGAACACTTTTCTTTAGATTTGTAGTACTACTCTGCTACTTTTATTTTGCTAATGGAGTTGTGCTTTACCTTGCATACTGGTGAGAGTCTGAATTTAAGAAATGAGTCAAACTTTTAGTAAGTTCATTATAGCCAGTTTGTCTCATTGTTGGAGCACTGGAGGATGTTGACTTGCATTTAGGAGCCACAATGAGTGAAAGATACCTTTAAAACTACCATCAGCCCTCTGTATCTAGGGTAAGCATCTATGGCTTCACCTAACCAAGGATCAAAAATTATTGCCTCTCTACTGAATATGCATGGTATTTTTTCTTATTATTCCCTCAACAATACAGTTTAACAACTATTTACATAGCATTTACCTTGTATTAAGTATTGTAAGTAATCTGAGACAATTTAAAATATGCTAGAGAATCCACATATATTTTACACAAATAGTATGCCACTTTATGTACTAAGCTTGAGCATCCACAGATTTGGGTGCCCGTAGGGAGTCCTGTAACCAGTCCCCTGCAGATACAAAGAGGACAGTTTTATTCATTCAAGCAAGTTATGTTGAATGACTGTGGTAACAGCAAATTTATATCTGCTGTCTTGTGTTCACTCCAGGGTATACAGTATATTCACTGTAAAGGAAGGCAAATGTAATCTTTTCTTTCCCTGATGGGGAGGGACACTGAGATGGGATCTCACTATGCAGTTCAGGCTGGCCTTCAGTTTGCTCTGTAGCCCAGTCTGGCTTCCAGCTCAGGACCATCCCCCTGCCTCAGCCTTCCTAAGTGCTGCGGTTATAGCTGTGCACCACCACGCCAGCTTAATCTTTTATATTATTTGAATATTGATCTCTTTTTTAATTACCATAAAATTGAATTGACATAAGTGAAAACTCAAGTGGGCCATTTCCACTGTTTAAAGAAAAGACTAATGATAGTAAACAAAGAATATATACTTAAATCTTAATTTATTTTAACAACTGATATTTTGATATTTGTTTACCTACATTCTTTTAAGGAGAAAACAAAAACCAGTAGTTAATAGCTAAATAGTGTGGGAAACACGTTAAAAAATTCTTTTAATAATCCCAAAAAACCTTTGATACTGTTGACAGCTCTTAGTACTGTGCAGTGCATTTTTAAATATGTACAGGAGCTCAGTAGCAGTTGAAATACCATTTTGATCAGGGGATCCTTGTTATATTATCCTACTGTTACTCCGTGTAAGATTTAAGTGAGATGAATCTAATGTCCGCTTTCCTTCTGCTTTCCTCCAAAATAACTTTACAACTGTTAGGCTATCCTTAGACAGTGATTTGTTATTTCACTTTAAAACTTTTTTCCATGTTACTCTTCCACAGGAGTCTGTAACAGACTATACTACACCTTCTTCTTCTCTCCCTAACACTGTGGCTACTAATAATGCAAAGATGGAGGATACTTTGGTTAATAATGTAAGTAATCAATCTGAGGTTTGGCAGATTTGGACAGGAACCTGACCGTTGTTCTCTATTACGTCATTTTTTATACTTACTATAGTGACCAATGTTCAGATCTTACCAGTGAAAGAGTTGATAGCACATTTGTTTCAGGAGCACTGTGGTACATTATTATTAACAAAAATAATGATAACTGGCCATTTTTTTTTTTCTCTGAAAGTCATCAGCTTTCCCATTTAGGATGAAGGCTTGAGGTGCCTAGGCTTGATTTCATGAGTACTAATGCTCTTAATCTCATTTCAGTAAGAATTTTTGTTCTTAGCTCTCATATTCTACAAGCTGACCATTTTATCTGGCGACTTTGTTAACAAATGATACCTGTTTGTAATGTAGTGAAACCTTACTCATTTAAGATCGTTAGACTCAAAAGACAATTATAATGCCTCTGAGGAATCAATTTTTTTTTTTAATATGTAGCTGGCATGGTGGGAAACACCTGTAATCTCAGCATACTCAGGAGACTACAGCAGGAAGATCATGAGTTTGAGGCCAGCCTAGGCAACTTAGACCTTGTATAAAACTAAAAAATTCCTTTAAAATGACCAGGGATGTGGCTGTTGGTCCTAGGTTCCCCCCCAGTACTAGGAGATTTGTGTGTTGTGTGTGTGGAAATTAAGCTGTAATATATGTGTGAAGTACTTTGGTTTGTAAATGCTGTAACACTAGGTAGTATTGTCATGCTGTGAATTAAACCCTAGTTTCCCAGATCTGCCATGTTATAATTCAAGATTGTGTTAAAAGATAGTAATACATCATTTTGCCTACCTCACTGACTGAAAGACAAAAATTTGTATATTTTACAATGTTAGATAACTTGCTGTGGTCATATATTACACTTTGGAAGATCATTTTAGAAGTCTTGTGACCTTTAATAGGGAGGCAGATACGGTAGAAATTTGATCACTTGCTCTCTTTTTAAATACAGCTCCCTATAATCAAAGGCTATAAGTCTAAAATGTTGATCATTCTTTTCAAAAATATTTTTTAGAGATAAATATTTGTTTGTTTAAAAGGATCTATTTTTATTTATTTATTTATTTTTTGCGGCACCGGGGATTGAACTCACAGCCTTACGTCTGCCAGACAGGCACTTAAGCCACTGAGCCAAACTCCCGGCCCTAGTTTTTTGAGGCAGGGTCACACTATGTAGCTCAGGCCGGCCTTGTGCTCACGTTGTAGCCCAAGCCAGCCTCGAACAACACTCCTCCTACCTCAGCCTCCCGAGTGCTGGGATTAAAGGCATGCGCCACCACACCCAGCTCGACTTCAACTGAGTATAAAAATCTTTGATTTTTGTCTTATTTTTCCCCCCGTGCTGTCTTTTGTTCCCTCTAGCATCCCGTATATGGAATTTTAGAAAGGTGAGCTGTATTATGGGTCATTTAATCCAACCTTTTTTTTTTTTTCTTTCTTTTGTACTGGGGATTGAAGTCACAATCTTATGCTTGCCAGACAGACGCTTACAACACTGAGCTAACTCCCCAGCCTAATCCAGCTTTTGTAGTTCAGGTGAAAGACTTACAGTGCAGTTGAGGAACAGAGGGGATCAAATCGTGTTCTTTTCTCGGTGATAAGACCTCTATGAGATCTAATTAATATTATTTGCCCAGTTTTCAGATGTTTAAAAATACTTCATGTGCTAAATTCTTCCCCCATACCAACTTTCTGAGATGGATTTAAATATTTTTGCAAATTTCACAAGTAACAGAAAACTTGGAGAGAAATAACTTCCTTTCAGTTAGAATTCTGGTGTCACTACCTAGTCATGGTCAAATATTGAACCAGTGAAGTCTCAAAGATTAATTATACTTTAGTTGTGATACCTTTTCTCGTTAAAAAAACAATAGGATATTTCTGTAACTACTTTTTCAAGAATGTAGTACTCTCTGCCAGTCTATCCACTGAAAATACCCGAGTCCTTAAAATGTTGTCATTGAAATTATTCAGATGAAGCCATGTATGGTGGCATACACTCAGGAGGCTGAGGTATGAAGTAGGTGGATCACTGAGGCCAGCCTGGGCTACATAATGAGTTCAAGAGCAGCCTAAACTACTTAGCAAAACCGTGTCTCAAATAGCAAATAATAATAATAATTTAAAAAGGAAAGAAAAAATATTTAGATGAGCAATTTTAATCATTTCTGTGATCTGTAAGACTAATTAGTGTAGTGGCTTGTACATTGGTAACTACTGGAGTCTCCTGTATAGGTGAATAGATAGTATGTATCCAGTAGATATATAAAAACATTACCAGTTGGGTCTGGGAGCATTATAAATGGTCATCAGTTTGGAATGAACGAACAATGCTACTTATTTGTGCCTAGTAAGTATGTAGTGATTCTGAGCGTAATGTGTTAAAAACAAATGTCCTACATAGGAAAATTTGGGGGACCTTTTGAAAATGTTGTTTTTTTATTAATGTGTTTGGAGCTTCCACTTTATGCATAGCACTTTTGTCCTTCTTTAAGGATTATATTTTAGGCTTTTCATAAGGCTGAATACAGTTTTAGGCTTTTAATACAGTTAATACAGTTTAGGCTTTTAATAAGGCTTAATATTATTTTATTTTATTTTTTTTTACTCAGTTAACTGATATTTAAAAAGCATTTAAATATTTTGAATGTCAGAAGGTTCACCATTAAGTAGTTCATACTCTCACAGATCCATATTAGCTAGTTCATGGTATCACTAAGTGAGTGCCTGAAAACCCCTGAGCATCCCAGCCTTCTCACCTGAACAGATGAGTGAACTGGCAAAACCAGATGTGCAGTAGGTAGTGTATAATGAAATCCCAAGATCCAGAGACTTGAAAGAAAGAAGAGATACGGATAGTTTCTAAATGTCTTTTAAGTTTCTAACAGTACTTGGCATTATTTTACTACCCTAGCAAAACACAGTTTGCCTGGTGTAATAGCATAGTATCCCATACTTTGCTCCAGACATCGCTTTGTTTTCACAGTCATGTTAATAATTCTGGTAGAACCTGTACACGCCCTTCTGTGGTGGAAATTGCGTTCCTTAGAGAGTTACTGTGCAGTTTGCCACTCAGCAGCAGCAGCACATGGGAGTGCTTTGAAATACAGGGGTTCCAGGCTTTAGCACAGGCTACGTGAGTCAGAACCCACATTTTAACAGCAGCCCATAGTGACTCAGATGCACTTTAAAAGGGAAGAAGCTCCACCTTCCAGTGTATACCTTATGCTTGGGACAAACACTGTGTTTCTTTTCACAAGGTTTAACATCATAATTACTATAAGCAATGTAGCTGTTAAGTAATTAGATACTCCCGTTGGCTCTGATGAAAAGTAAGCAGCACCCTTAGAATACTTTAGCGCTATCAGTAATGGAGCTTTTGTGGTAGCCTTAGTTAGATTGTGATGTGTGTTGCCTGCCTTTTCAGGTGCCCTTGCCCAACACCCTTCCCCTCCCTAAGAGGGAGGCTATACAACAGAGCTCCAGCCTAACTTCAGTTCCTCCCACTACTTTCAGCCTCACCTTCAAGGTATGTATGTACGACATCCATCTCTGAGGGTCCTTTGTTTTCGCATGCTAGGGGACATAAGTTAACAGTATTCTTTTGGTATTTTTGTTAGTTTTATGTTGTAAGCTACAATACTGTGCTGAGGAAATGAGTGATATCAGAGTACACTTCGAAATTTTATTAGCTTTTTAAAACCTTTAGTGAGGCCTAATTAATTCTTGCAAATTTTACCTTTAAAAATATAGCGTATTCATACTTTGTGATTATTTGCATTGACTTCTTCAGAGATTTTAATTTCGAGGTATATTAGTTGTATGCCTAAATAGCACCTCGTAAGTGGGCAAAACATTTGAACACTTTGATGTTGACGTTTTGGTTTGTGTTTTGGTCTGTTTGTAATTTTAAGTGATGTTAATTTTTTTATAATTGAGTTAAAACTATTTAAAATCTACCTCACTGATGCTGTGTTCATAATCTCAGCAAGTGCATAATTTACCTCTGTCATGCAGCTATTCCTAACACTGCACTGGTTGATAGTGAATCTCTTTGATGTTGTTCGGCAAAAAAAGGAAGCTACATTGTTCTGCCATGTAGCCAGTGTTCATATAAAAAGGCTTAAAAATACAAGTTTGAGACTATGAAATTTTGTAAGATAACAGCCTCTGCTTTATAGCACTCCTTTTTACACAGTCCTTGTGTGTTTACTGTCAATTACTTTTGAGCTTTTGCTATTTTTCCATTTGAATGATTTCATCTGTCTATTCTTCACTTTGACTTATAATTTATGTAATTGTTACTGTTTTCCTTTAAAATCTAATTTTACCTAAGCAGATACAATATCATCATCAGATTTTTAGTTTTCCTATATTTTCTAACCTTTTTGCTGCTTAAGAAATGAAATTAAATGCCATTTACGATGTAAAACTGTGGATTAACTACAGTTTAATAATTTATTGTCAACAGAACAAACTGGCGTGAAAGACATTATACGCTTATTAAACTACTCTTAAGTCCACAAAGCTCATGTGATGCAAGTAAATTGCTTTCACTTCCTAACTTGTACTGTAGACTTTTATTTTAAAATATATTTGAAATCAACAAGATAATTCTGAAAAAAGGAAAAGACTTAATTTTTAACAAAAGTGTCCTAGTGTAATTTCAAATTTTAGAAATTCCCTAAACGAACCACAGACTTCCTAACTAATGTTATAAAAATGATACTTGTAGAAAGTACCCCCTTGTGAGTGATTGCTGCTGGATCTTACTGATGGTAGGTTTTCTTTTTAGCCGAGTATTTCCTCAGGTAGTACTGAAAACTTCAGAATTTGTATATCCGTTCTCACTAAAATAGCTTCAAGGCATCATAATTTCAATTCAGATGATGGACAGTTTAGAATTTACTAACTACATGTAGTTATTGAGCACTTAATCTATGGCTAGTCCAAAGTCAAGGGTGTTACAATGGTAAGATAGAATAGATGCTACATCTGAAATTTTAATGTTAAAAAAACTGTTATGTCTTAACATTGCAAATAGTTCTGCACTCAATATGTTGAGATATGTTTTTTGCCATTTAAATGCCTGGTATGGTGGCTCATGCCTGTAACCTCAGCACTTGGGAGGCAGAGGCAGAAAGATGAAGAGTTTGAGGCCGGCTAGGCTAGCTAGTGAGTTTTAAGCTAGCCTGGGTTACCCAGTGAGATCTTTACCCAAAAGAAAAAAAAAAAAAACACAGAATCACAATTCAGAGGGCGACAACAAAGGGACATTAGATTTTTTTGTTCACCAGTAGGTGATGGAGTTTATGTTTAGATAATACTAAGGTTCCTAATGCTGGCAGAAAGTTCTGTGCAATCCCAGCACTCAGCCAGCCTGTGCTATACAGTGAGTTTAAGGCCAGCCTGAATCACATCATGATACCCTGTTTCAGAAAACCAAAGGAAAAATAAAGTAATCTGTAGAAACAGTTAAGTCCCCCCCCCCGCCCCCTGCCTCACACACAGTTTTGAGTAAAGGGGCAAGTAAAATATGAAAGCTGTAGATGTTATTTATTTTTGTAGTTTTTGTATATGTGTGTATATATTTATATTAATTCTGCATTAACATTTTTTCCTCCTCAACAAATGTCCAGATGGAGTCTGCTCGCAAGGCCTGGGAGAATTCTCCAAATGTAAGGGAAAAGGGTTCTCCAGTGACTTCTACAGCGCCCCCTATTGCCAGTGGAGTCAGCAGCAGTGCCAGCGGACCAAGCACTGCCAATTACAGCTCCTTCTCCAGTGCGTCTGTGCCTCAGATTCCTGTCGCTTCAGTCACTCCTACAACATCACTGTCAGGTGGAACTCTTTGTACCTTTCCTTGAATACCTTTTTTGGGGTTTGTTTTTTGTTTGTTTTGTTGGGTTTTGTGGTGCTGGGAATTGATCATAGAGCTTTGTACATACTGGGAAAATACTTAGCTACTTCCCCAGTGAAATATCTTGAATTTTTTCAAATTTCTTATGATCTCCTGTTTAATCTTCCCTCATAAAGTATTATTTATAAAAGATATGAGATACTTAGGAGCTCTTTAGTGTAAAACTCCTTATCCCTCTTATCCCCTCTTTGACTTCCCAGAATTTTCATTTGCTATTTATTTATTGATGGGGAATACACACACAGGACAGATAAGTGATTGGCGAGAAAGGTTTGTTGTGTTTTGCTTTTGGTGGTTTTTATTTGTAAATTTTTCTGTTAAGGTTTAACTTTTGTCAATTTTTATGTATTTGTCACTAATTGGATAAGTGCCAAAATAGAATCCCACAGTTCTTAAATGTTTTTTGCAATCTGTATTTATTATAAGGGCACTTTGGGCCTAAAAATTGCCCCTTTTTGGTGCAGTTTATGTTTTTTGGATAAGAATTAGGCATAGAGAATTTCCACCCTCTTCTATTTATAGAAAATAATGAAATCTTTTGGTTCGTTGGACTTCTGTTTTTCTTACAGGAGAATCTTTTCATGTCTGAAATTAGAATATGTTTTTCTTGCCCTTTTTTCCTTTTATTTTCACTAATGTGTAATTTTTTTTCCTTGAACTATTTGAACATTTTATGGTTCCTGAAGAGTCACTGGAGATGTTTCTAAATAGTTGTCTCTAGAAAAGTGTACCCTTTTCCCTTTACCTTATGTGCAACAGTGTTTCTTGTGTTGAAAACAAATTTTGTTTCAAGCTTTTCCATTGTTTGCTGCTGTTCCCAAAGCAGTTCAAGGTTCCTTTCCAGTAGATATAAAATGTCTATCACAGAAATACATTCTTTGACTAGTTTTTACTTGATGATTGCAATATTGTTTCTCAGTATTCTGCTATGATGTGCTAGTTTTAAATTCCAGAAAAGCAAGACTTCGGGTTATGGTACATTCATTTTTGTATTAAGACCAGTGCAGATTTTGCACTGCATTATAATTTCAAAGGAAACAGTCTTCCAACCCTGCCTCTTCTCTCTCTTCCGTAAAACTCTTCTAAAGATTCCTCACTGCCCTTTGCCAGTGCATCTTCATTTATGCTCACTAGTCGAGCCTGGGCGTGGGGTTACTGTACAAGAAATAGAAGGAGCCTGTGGTAGGATGATTAGGAGATCAAGGGACTACAAAAGTTCATACTTCTTTCTTCAGTATCCAGCGACTTTTCCCCAGGTTTAGCTTATCTCCACTCCCCTTGACTAGGATTATTTGAAACAAGGACTTTGTTGCTTAGTCATGCTACTGATAGATATTCACCTGGAAAGACAGAGGCACCTGAATCTTGGTCTACTTAGGTGGTATATCACCTGAAGGCAAAAGATAATTTATATTTATCTTATTTTTAAATCAAACACCAGTATTTTCATTTTGCTCCTATAAAAGTTTTGCAGGAAAAAGTGAGAACTCTGACCTCAACTTTAAATGACCTTTTAGGAGTAATTGAGATCTCTCAAGGTCGTTTGCATTCATAGTTCTCCAGAGATGCAGCACTTTGTCTTTTTATGTCATTGTACATATGCTTAGCCGTAAATGAAAAAAATCTTTGATTATCCTTTTCTTTGTGGTGATTATCCTTTTCTTTGTGGTGAATAATAACTTGAGGTTTAATTGTAATAGGCCTGTAGGCTGTTGGCCTCCTTATTTTATGAGGTTTGTGTTTTGTTTTTTCATTTTAATTTCCTACTACTCACATTTTTCCAAATTTTGTAATCATGTTGGACTTAACGATGAGTGTTCTTTTCTTTTGTAAGCCACCTCGTATCTGCTTTTGGCTTGAAGTAGTATATAAATACAGTGATTCCCTCAGTGTCCAGGAGGGGTTGGTTCCAGAACTTCACCTCCACAATACCAGAATCTGTGAATAGTAGGAAATTAAAATGAAAAAACAAAACACAAACCTCATAAAATAAGGAGGCCAACAGCCTACAGGCCTATTACAATTAAACCTCAAGTTATTATTCACCACAAAGAAAAGGATAATCACCACAAAGAAAAGGATAATCTAAGATTTCTTTCATTTAATTATGTCAAGTCCATCGTATAAAAACAATGTATTATTTGCATGTGACCTATGTACATTCTTTGTATGCTTCAGTATATGTGTAGATTATTTATGATACCTAACATGGTATAACTGTACAACCCACAGATACAAAAGACCTACTATACTTGATGGGTATAAGTATTCATTTTCCAGTTGTCACTTGGTACTGTGAACAGCAGTGGCACTTTTAAATATGTTTTGTCTTCCCCTTATTTTATCCCTTCCCTAAATACAGGAGCTGGGACATACACTACCTCTTCTTTGAGTACAAAATCTACAACCACATCAGACCCTCCAAATATTTGTAAAGTGAAGCCCCAGCAATTGCAGACAAGCAGCCTGCCTTCTGCAAGTCATTTTTCACAGTTAAGCTGTATGCCTTCCCTTATTGCCCAGCAGCAACAGAGTCCACAAGTATATGTGTCTCAGTCTGCAGCAGGTAATAATTGTTAGAGTTGAATAGAAAGAATTTTGAAAGTGAAAACTTCTTAAAATTTTTTTCAAGTTTAAATATTTTTTTATATTCATTATAAATATGTCCACTTACAAAGCTGGACAAGAGTCTACCAAACTCATTTAATTTTTTTTTTTTTTTAAGTTAGTAAAATCTAGCACTCAGGAGGCTGAGGTAGGAGGAGCGTTGTGAGTTCGAGGCCGGCTTGGGCTACAGCGCAAGCACAAGGCTGGCCTGAGCTACATAGTGCGACCCTGCCTCAAGAAACTAGGGCTGGGAGTTTGGCTCAGTGGCATTAGCACCTGTCTGGCAGGCGTGAAGTTGTGAGTTTGATCCCCAGTGCCGCAAAAAATAAATAAATAAATAAATAAATAATAAAGATAGTAAAACCCAACAAAACATAACAGAACAAAGTCAATCAAAACAAAGCAATAGAACTGGTACAGAACTTCTAAGAAAGATACTATGAAAACAATAGCTACTATAGTATGTCTTGTTATTTTCAGAATAGTTGACCTTTCCAACAGGTATAGTAAAATCAAACCCCCCCCCAGAAAAACAATAAAAACAGTATAAAATAAGGCCAAAAAAAATTAATCAGAATAAAGCAAAACAACGAGAACAATATTGGGCCTCAAAGACAAGACAGAAGAGAATCCCCCATTTTTGCTACATTGCATGCTGTCGTCTTCCAAAGAGATGCTCAGGCTGCCGGCCCCAGGCCTGCAAAATCACCAAAACAATACTAGCATTTAGTTGTTTTATGTACCTTAGTTGCTAGCAATGTAGCCAGACCTCCGAACAAGCAGATTGACCGTAGGCGGGAGTTGGGCAGCTTTGTCCTTGATTCTTAGCCCGCGGGTGTACGGGGTGGGGGTTGGGGGGAGCGCGTGTTTTTCTTCCTGGGGTCCACGCCAGTCACGCAGGCCCCCAGAAGGCAATCTTCTCATTTAAAATTATTAAACATGAATTATTTTGTAAAATTTTGCTACATTTTATTAGGCAGATTTAAAGTTGGAGTAGAATTGCTAATTTAGTGAGTTGGCAGTTGTTTCCTGCGTATTATATCATTAAACTGATAAGAACACATACTACGCTTGATCTTAGCCAAAAGACCATTGAAGCAATATATTTTATTACCAGTTATTTCTTGTATACTTACGACAGATTAATGTGTAGTAGTTTGCAAAATAACTTATACACAGGACACTATCCTGATCAAATAACAAAACTTTCTGTTACTCGTAGTCTGACCATAGATAATGAACTTCTTGTGTGACAGGGAGCAAAGACTAGTGGGGCAGCAAGGCGCCCACCCACTTGTTGTACCCCAGCTGGGAAACTGGAGCAGGAGAGTCACAGGTTCAAGGCCAACTTGATCTTATGTCAGATATAGAAAGAAAATTATATTGTGGGATGGGGTAGCAGGTCCTACTGAGTATCAGTGTTTATCTGAAACATTTGTATTTAATCTCAATAATGATTTAAGTTCAAAGTAAAAAACAGTAAATAAAAAATTAAAAATGTGATGCTGTTTCTTACCTCTCATAGACTGGTAATAACCAGCATTTATTGATATGTGGCATTATTAAAAATGCTTTAAGTGTATAAATTGACATAATTCTTTCTGGAAAGTATCTTAGAGAATTTATGTGCACATACAGACTGTAGTAACAGTTTCAATAACAAGTAATTTTATACAAATAAACTTTAAAGGTGTTCATTTGAACATTTATGATAATGACCAGTTAAAATGATACAAATTCTGTATAATGTATTACTATATAAAAACAAGTCACAAAAATAGTGTATGTTAAAAATCTACCAAACTCATTTAAAATTATTAAACATGAATTATTTTGTAAAATTTTGCTGCATTCTAGTAGGTAGATTTAAAGTTGGAGTACTTTTGCTAGTTCAGTAAAGTTTGTTTTGAATTTTTATGTGAAATGTTACCAGTACATAGCCCATTGACTGTGGGAGAGTATCTGTTTTATAACCTCGTTAGTAAGAGAATTACATTGTTTTAATTTGTACGTACCTCTATACTAGAAGCTTTGCATGTTTTTGCATTTGCATCATCTCACATACCTAGTTTTTCTGTTGGTTGTGTTTTCAGAGAGTTTAGTTAATTTTAAATCTACAAAACTTGATTTTTATTTACTATGTGAAAAATTACAAAATTAAACATTACTGCTTGTTTTTTGTAATGGTCTGTAGCTCAAATCCCAGCTTTCTACATGGACACAAGTCATTTATTTAATACCCAACATGCACGATTGGCTCCACCATCCCTGGCTCAGCAACAGGGCTTCCAACCAGGTCTCTCACAGGTAAATCTCAAAGACTGCTTCCTGCCCTCTGTCCATTTCTGGTTTATAATTGTTACACCTATCTGGGACTACAAATTATAGACTTTCTAAAGTTATAGCCAACTCGTGATTATCTTGGTAGGCTGTTAGCAAAATTTTAGAACTTTCCCCAGTTAACCAGAGCTTAGTAGTGTAGAGTAAGTCATGAATTTTGATGTTTACATTCCCATTTGCAAAAGATCTAACTCCCTGTTTCCTGTTGTCTGTCTTATTTTGCTCTTTATATTCTGAGTTTCTTATGTAAGGGAACTCATGTGATACTTAAGTTTGTGGAAGGTAGCCAACAGACGAGGGAACAGAGGGGAGGGGAGGGAGTGAAAACATGAAGATATATTATGTACGCGTACCAGCTCCCCACGGTGAATATAAAAGGGAGTTACTTTTGAGTGTTATGATTTACAGATATATGGTGTTCATTACATGTTTATAGCAATGATGTATTTTTTCATTGCATTACAGCCAGCGTCAGTGCAGCAGATCCCGATTCCTATTTATGCACCACTGCAAGGCCAGCATCAGGCCCAGCTGAGTTTGGGGGCTGGACCTGCTGTTTCCCAGGCTCAGGAATTATTCAGCTCTTCACTTCAACCATATAGGTAATTGCTGTAAAAGTTGGTTTGTAGCTGGGTGTGGTGTTGCATGCCTGTAATCCCAGCACTTGGAAGGTTGAGGCAGGAGGATTGCTGTTTGAGGCCAGCCTGGGCTACACAGCAAGATCCTGTCTCAAAAACAACAAAGTTATATTTGTAATATTAAAAATAATGTAATTGCTGGTTCTCCTTCCCATAGTCACTGCTGTTCTCTTTCTTCTCCCAGAAGCCAGGATGATCATATAGACTACATTAAGTAATTAGACATGTTGATTATATATGATGAACCTTGGTCTCCCGTAAGTTTAACTAGACTTTACTGGGGGTAAAAAAGTCAAGCCTCAAGTCTTGAAGGAGTGATTTCAACCCTTTAACAGAAATCACAGAAATATCCTAAAGGATCTAAATAAAAGTTAACATATGATATGGCTACTAACAGTAAAGCCAGATCTTCTTTGGAATGTCACCAAAGAGAAAGATTTGGTTCTCAGCTTTGTAGTATACTGGTACACGAGGTAAAATACAACCAGTTTGTCAGAGAGAGCAAGCTTTTTCCAGAACTTCTACATGACCTTTTGAGCAATAGAGCTTTGTTGTGTACAAGGTTGTAAATCTGTAAACAAGTTCCTTTAAATAGTGTGTATTGTCTGCCCGTTTTCGTGAGTTCTGTGGTAGAGTACTTGATCACTTTGGATTCCAAATAAAATTAGCATGTAACACAACCTTTTCTTGTTTATTACCTACGTAGATCTCAGCCAGCCTTTATGCAAAGCAGCTTATCCCAGCCATCTGTGGTCCTTTCTGGCACTGCTATCCACAACTTTCCAGCCGTCCAGCACCAGGAACTTGCCAAGGCACAGTCTGGTCTTGCCTTTCAACAAACTTCAAATACTCAGCCTATTCCTATATTGTATGAACATCAGCTAGGGCAGGCATCAGGACTAGGAGGTTCCCAACTGATTGATACACATCTTCTCCAGGTAAGCAAGAGCCAGAATGGTGTGTGATCAGTGGGTTCCTGTTTTTTAAAAATATCCATACTGTTTTAAGGAAACATTTTTTAAAGAAAAAAAGTATGAGATACTAGATGTTAAAAGATACAGTTAAAAAGAGTGATTTTTTTTTTTAATTTAAGGGATAATGGACACAGAAAAGAGAAACAAAAAGCAAAAGACACAACCAATAACAACATATCCAATACAATAACATTATAGGTTTACAAAATGAGGTGGTTGGAACTTGACAGTAGTTGTAATATTACATATCGTTGTCTTCACAGGGGTTGTTCAGATTAACAGATACAAACATGCAAAATTGATCAAATCTTTTGAGTATTAACTGTTCTTTTTCAGTAGTTAATGCGTTTAGTAATATAGTTATTTTAACTATCTTATGTACATCTTTTTATAAATTTACGTCTTTTTCTTTTTCCCTTTCCCTTCCTTCTTTCCTCCTTTCCCCTTGGAATACCTCTTGCTGTCTTTAAAATAACTGCCCATATCATCAGGCCTAATATAATCAAACAAAATAGTTCAGAATAAAACCAATAAAAAATAAAACAATGGTCACAGAAAAGAGAAACAAAAAGCTAAAGGGAGCAAGGAACAAGAACAACAAATGCAATACTGTAACATTATAGGTTTACAAAATGAGATAAATGGAGTTTGAGAGTGGTTGTAACATTGTATATCGTTAACTTCAAAGGGGTTGTTCAGATTAATAGATACAGACATGTAAAATTGATCTAATCATATGAGTGTCAACTGTCCTCTTTCAGTAGTTAATGCATTTAGTAGTGTGGTCATTTTGACCATCTTATGTATACGCATATATAAATCTATGTCTTTTTCCTTTTCCCTTCCTTCTTTCTTCCTTTCCCCTTGTAATACCTCTTGTTATCTTCAAAATAACTGCCCATACTTTCAGGCCTAATATAAGAGTGATCTTTTTTATCTTATGCTAGCATCATTAAAGATTGCTTTGAACTGATAACCCGTATCTCTTTACAACATTTTTCCTAGGCTAGAGCAAATCTTACCCAGGCCTCAAATCTTTATTCTGGACAAGTACAACAACCTGGCCAGACAAATTTTTATAACACTGCCCAGTCACCGAGTGCTCTCCAGCAGGTAAACTATGGCATGGTAAATTTCCTTAATTTTCTTTATTATTATTTTTATTGTTTGGGGATTTATGTAGAACCAAGATGGGAGGAGTGGTTTTCAAACTTTACTGAGGTAGCTTGGCAATTGCATAGGGACTACTGGGAGTGGAAGGTATTTCATTCAGTTCCATTAATCCCCATCTCCCCACTCCCTCATCCCTCAGTTATTTCTGGTTTTTATCTCTTTTATTTAAAAAAAAAAAGGACTTCTCTATAATAGCTTATTTTAACAAAGGAATCCATAAATAAAGAAGTTTGAAAACCGTTTTTTCAAGAATATATATGCAAGCCGGGCGTGGTGGCGCACGCCTTTAATCCCAGCACTTGGGAGGCTGAGGTAGGCGGAGCGTTGTGGGTTCGAGGCCGGCTTGGGCTACAACGCGAGCGCAAGGCCGGCCTGAGCTACATAGTGTGACCCTGCCTCAAAAAACCAGGGCCGGGAGTTTGGCTCAGTGCCTTAAGCGCCTGCCCTGGCAGGCGCGAGGTTGTGAGTTCAATCCCCGGTGCCGCAAAAAAAAAAAAAAAAAAAAAAAAAAAAGAATATATATGCAGTAAGTGGCTTACCATGAATGTTAGAGGTGAAGGAAGACTAAAGATCATCAGACAGGGTAATATAATACGCTGGATGGTTGTGACAGAGAATAATAGAAAACTTAAGTGTATGAATTCACTAATGCTTTCCAGTGAACAATACATGATTTTCTCAAATGTCTTCTCTAGTTATACCATTAACCACCTTAACTCTTTAAAAGTTACTGGAAGGGCAGAGGGCAAGGTCAAACCGTTCTTCAGTTATGTCATGTATTTTGTAGTTATTTGACATGTACATCGGGTAATTTCAAAATAGTCATAATTATTTCATTTATATAGTTGCCTCACTGCAAGGAACATAAACAGTACTTAAATTATGTGTGATCCTGTAAGTTTCACCTGCTATCTGGGATGGTATATATGTAGTCCCAACTACTCAGGAAGCTAAAGCAAGAAGATAATCACAAACTCACCAGTTTAGTAATAGCCCCTGAGAAATACTGCAAGCTCCTATCCCCCCAAAACATATAATGCCTCATGAAATCCTAGCCATCTTAGTTTTCAGAAATATTATATATATTCTATTCACACAGTGATACAGTTGCCCTACACATGTCCCTGTCATAAAGACACATTGCATTGTGGGTTTGTACATAAAAGAACAGGTAGGTACTAAGCAAATACTTGCATATGAAGCATGTTAGTAGATGTATTATTTAAAGTCTTACTTTATGGCGCACGCCTTTAATCCCAGCACTCGGGAGGCTGAGGTAGGCGGAGCATTGTGGGTTCGAGGCCGGCTTGGGCTACAACGTGAGCGCAAGGCCGGCGTGAGCTACATAGTGCGACCCTGCCTCAAAAAACCAGGGCCGGGAGTTTGGCTCAGTGCCTTAAGCGCCTGCCCTGGTAGGCGCGAGGTTGTGAGTTCAATCCCCGGTGCCGCAAAAAATAAAAAAATAAAGTCTTACTTTAAGAAATTATTTTAAAGAGTTGCATGTAGTTACAGGTATGTGTATGCAGTAGTATAAGTAAATCACTGCAGTTTCTGTTTGCTTGTTTTCTAGGTTACCGTACCTTTACCAGCATCCCAGCTCTCCTTGCCCAACTTTGGATCCACAGGGCAGCCTTTGATTGCTTTGCCTCAGACTCTTCAGCCCCCATTACAGCATACCCCCCCACAAGCACAGGCTCAGAGTCTGAGCCGTCCTGCACAAGTTAGCCAGCCTTTCAGAGGATTAATTCCTGCCGGAACACAACATAGCATGATTGCAACTACAGGGAAGGTAAGTGAAGAGGAATTTGTGGAGCTTATTTGAAAATTGAAGGTCATGTGTTCACATGGGTATATTTGTGTGGTCTATAAAAATAAAATACATCGATTTTTACCACCATGGAGAAAATCTTAAATCCCAGTACACTATTTATGTGTTGTGCTGTTACTGATGTGTTTGGCCCACTCTTATATTTGCTTACTAACAAAAAATTTGCAGATTTTATGGAAGAATTGGATTTTCAGAGTCTCTTGTCCTTGATCTAAGTCTGTTTGGCCTAATAATTTCATGAAATTTAAAGCCCCACTGTTAGGTTTTTACCCCTTTCCTAGATTAACCCTTCTTGTTTGGACATTAAACATAACACTTAGCACATGGAGTTGAAGGAATGTTAAGCTTATTTTCTACGCTTTCTTAGATGTCTGAAATGGAACTAAAAGCCTTTGGAAGTGGTATTGACATAAAACCAGGCACACCTCCAATCGGCGGGAGAAGCACCACACCAACATCTAGTCCCTTCCGGTAAAATGGACATTTAAATTTGTTTATAAAGTTTCAGAATAGGGCCAAGGATGTAGCTCAGCAGCTCAGTGCCTGTCAGGCAAGTGTGAGTTCAGTTCCTGGTCCTAAATGAATGAATAATTGATCACCACTTGTTGGTTAAATACTTAATATATCATCTCTCCTGTGTTGAACAGAAAAGTACTTAATAAGGTATTCAGTCTTATAGTTTTGTCTAAAATGTTCATGTATATGTATTTTAAGAAAATACTTCAAGACAAGTGTAGCTACTCTCCTTTTCTCACCTCTGCCTCTCCAGTGTCTCTCCTGCCCCACAGTGTTTTGTAAATTTTTATCATCTAGTATGATACAGATACCGAGAACAATGTCTATAAAAATGTAATACTATTACTTAGCACTACCATACTGACCAGTGGCTTCTTCCCAAGGGCTACTTCAACCAGTCCAAACAGCCAGTCCAGCAAAATGAACAGCATTGTCTATCAGAAGCAATTCCAGTCAACCCCTGCCACTGTGAGAATGACACAGCCTTTTCCCACACAGTTTGCACCCCAGGTAGGCAGATATAAGTAAGAATGAGTAGCATTTACTTGTATATGATTGCTAATCTGACTAAATCTCTGCTTTCATAATCTTACCATATGTTAACCAGTTAAGAAGTATAGTTTGAAATAAAAAAATTGATTTTAACAGTAAATTTGATATTCAAAAATACTTGTTGGAATTTATAGCTAGACACAGCTAGTAATTGTTCAGTTTTAAAGCAGACAATAGAAATTATTCAAAAGATTCCCCACACAGCTCTGATAATTTGAGTCCTTTTTCTTTTATCTTTTTTGAGGAAGTTGACTTTTAAGTGAAGGGTCCCAGTGCTTGAAGTTTTCCAGGTTTAAAGTAGGTTTTTTGTTTATCATAGTTTTTGTTTAAGATACCTATGTCCAGTAGAAGTAAAAATTTCCAAAAGTATGTAAACTGGTGACTTCTCTTTCCTTTGCTGATCATGCTGAAGGACTAAAGCTGGTAACAAGTCACAGATTATAATTGGTTCCTGAGAAACAACATTTGTAGAATTAGTATTGATTTTGTTTATCTTCAGATTGTTTGATACAGATGTGTGCCTTTTCTGCAATTGTAACTTTTTAAAAGATACATGAATAGCCTTTCTATCCCTCCTATAGAACTTCCAGCTGAGGTGCTAGAACTAACTAAAGTTCTGTGGCATGCTTTGCCTAATTTTTCTGTTAAATTCTCCAAGCATGACCTGCTTGTTCTTTGTTAATGAAACGGCACAGTCCATAAACTTCCTTTCACTGGAGGATGGGCACAGATTTACTCTGGGATAAGCCAACCTGGTCTAGTTGGCAATTTTTTTTTTTTTTTTAACAGTTCATTGTTGTATGTTTTGTTTTTTTCACTCAGATTCTCTCTCAGCCTAACCTGGTCCCTCCATTGGTAAGAGCCCCACATACTAACACCTTCCCAGCGCCTGTTCAGAGGCCACCAATGGCACTGGCCAGTCAGATGCCTCCTCCGCTGACCACAGGCCTCATGAGCCATGCTCGTTTGCCACATGTAGCCAGGGGTCCTTGTGGATCACTATCTGGAGTCAGAGGTAATCAGGCCCAGGCTGCGTTGAAGGCTGAACAAGACATGAAGGTTAGTACAGTGTTAACAGCCATCAGAGCAAGACTCTGTCTCTGAACCATATCTTAAAATGCTCTGGACCTATAACCGTGTATCCAGGCATTCATTGTCTCAGCAGCAAGATACTGTTATTTGTTCTTTTTTTTTTCTTTTTTTTTTTTTTTTTTTTTTTTTTTTTTTTTTTTTTTTTTTTTTTTTTTTTTTTTTTTTTTTTTTTTTTTTTTTTTTTTTCTATTTTTATTCTTCCCACCCCATCTTTTCCCCTTTTTCTGTTCCTCCCCACCCCACCCCACCCCCAGCTATCCACGTAAGTTAAGATTTTATAAATTCCAGCCATTGAATTGCTTAAAAAAATAAGTATTTGAGGGAGAGCTGAGTTTGGATGCTGTATTTTTTGAAAAGGCAAAAAAGTAATATTATAGGCTTCCCCATTTTCTTTCCTTTTTTTTTCTTTCTTTCTTTTTTTTTTTTTTTTTTTTTTTTTTTTTTTTCTTCCTTTCCTTCCTTCCCTTCCCTCCTACCCCATCCAGCTTATTATATAATTATGGTTATGTGAATACTCTGGAATGGGTAAGACACGTGTTGTTTATCTTGATTTTTTTTTTTCTTCCTTCACAAGTCATTCAAGTAGTTTTCTTCTTGAGCCATTATCATGTCCTTTTTTACCTGCCACTTGAGGTGGCTGTGCACCATAGTGGGTTGTGTAGTTTTGATGAAGAAGTTAGGAAAGCACTTTGGGATCCTTCTTGATGAAAGGCACAAATAAACATGAGGTTTGCTAAAGCAGAAGAGTGCCTTAAGGAGTCTGTGTGGGGACAGTTTTTATAGCATGAACCTTATCTGTCTGCCTGTACAGCCAGTTGGAGTTTCTGTACTTTAGGGTTGAGTATAGCAATCTGAGTGATTTCACTGGTTTTGTCACTACATAGATTGGAGTAGAATAAAGAAAAGCTTACTGCTTACAAATAGGAAGATGTAAACGGTGATGCTTTACTCTGAATTAGAAACGTGTTTGTGATGATCTCGTTAGAGAATTCAGTTGACTGACAAAAGTGTCTGTCTGGATTGACATCTTTTGTGTTTCTGATGCTTAGTAATCAAATTTAATGATTACCCTGCAGTAAAACTCTTAAGTAAATATCTACTTTTATTACGCTGTGTACCTAGGAATTTCATGTTATTACTAAAAATACTAGTATGCATAAAAAGCTTTGGAGATTATTTGGCCTTGTTTTCTAGTTCTGCTCCTGGCTTTTTGGCTCTTGATTTTCACACATTCTCATGTTATAAATGGCATTAGAACTTAATAATTTTAATGGGATGGGAGAATATACAGATACCTTGAAAACTGCTTTAGATGTTTTGAATAGTACAGGTTACCTATAGACCATGAAGGATTTTTGTGTGTGTGCAGGAGGTAGAGAAACTTAAGTTTTAATTGTGTATGTTACAATGGTATGATTTACAGATTGACGTAAGTATATTCTTTGGGGCACATAGTCATTAAAACTAAGAAATTATTTACCAGCTCAGAATGTGGTAGGAGCTATCAGAACTTAGTGATCGAGTGAAGTTGTAGTTACTAATTTCTGATGCTCTTCCCCTGCAGAAGAGAGCTGTGGGAAGAGGACTCAGCCACAAGACATTTGGTCCTAGGTGTTGGTAATGCCACAATATAAGTGCTTCCTTTTCATTTCATTGTAGACCACATGTTGATAACTCGAAGTTTGAAGTGTTACATGTATGTTTTCAGACTTGCAAGCACCCTCCCTGAATAAAATTTGGTGTTAGTGAGCTGTTCCAGAAAAAATACAAACCAGCAACAATTTTATTTTACTATTTATAAGAGGGCAGACTCCGAAAAATGGTGGGAGGTGGTCTTCTTTCAAATGTTAAAAATCACATGGAATATTTCCAAAGATAGGAAGAAGTCTATGCATTAAAAGCTGATCGATCAATGAGGTATTTTTGGCTTTAGCCAAACCAGTGTGGGGAAAACTGATTTGTGATTGGTGAAAGAATTTGAACTGAGATTGATTTGACAGGCTTTGGTAATACTGCAGCATTTTCAATGATTGTTTCTCATTTTTTAAGGCAAAACAGAGAGCAGAGGTTCTTCAATCCACGCAACGGTTCTTCTCTGAACAGCAACAGAGCAAACAGATAGGAGGCAAAGCCCAGAAAGTGGACAATAACTCAAGTAAACCTCCTGAAACACTGACAGACCCTCCTGGTGTCTGTCAGGAAAAAGTAGAAGAGAAACCACCCCCTGCATCCACCATAGCCACCAAACCTGTCAGGACTGGACCAATCAAACCTCAGGCGATCAAAACTGAAGAAACAAAATCTTAAAAGGACACACAGTTTATTGCAGGGCTTGAGGGAGGGGGAGGGAAATGGGGAGAATGAAGTCAGATAATGCCAGCAGCAATGGGGCTAAAATGGTTTGTGACATTATCCTGTCTAGAACTTGGGGATGCACAAGGGACATAGGAACAAATTACACTGGCACACAGCTGCTGCACCAGTTAAATGAGGCTTTACAAGCTTGCATCTCCTGTACAACGTTCGCTGGTTGATGGCCCTGCATCTTCAGTCAGAATTTTATAAACAGATACGTGCACATACTCCTTAAGTGCAAATAATAATTTGATCTAAAAATATTTATGGTTAAATGAAACCTCAGAAATAGGAGGAAAATAGCACCACACAGAAATAGCTTGGCCTGAACAATGTAGTGGTCCCAGCTAATACATCAGATACGGTTTCTTTGCTTTCTTATGTTTTGGGTATGGCTATGGTGTTTGTAGGCTTGCAGGTGAAGAACTGCAGATAACTGGTGCTGGATAGAGGAGCCTTATTTTTTTCTATGGCAGCTTGCTATTTTTGTAACATGGTGATTGGGTTGAACAAAATCAAAGTATAGTAGTAACTGATCTCCCCTTCTTCCTGGATGAGCGAGCAGATGATTAAATACTGATGTCAGCATCCTTAAACAGACCCAAATGAGTGATGTTTGTACTACTTCTCTTTGAAATGATGCGGTGTTTTGGTTGTGGTCTGAAGCTTTTAAGCACTACTACTTGGCATCTCCTTTCTTCATTGGAGCTATTACCTTTCAAACATAAACATTTGATAAAATACTAGTTAGGTTGAATATTGCTTGCCTTCACTCAATCATCTTTGTATGAATTTTTTTTCCCCGTTTCTTGTTTTTACCCCAGGTTTTTTAAAAACAGTTTTTAGCTGATGTTCATGAAGAGAGTGAGTAAACTGTGCCGTTAATGAAAGGAAATCCCGTCTAAGAAAGTACATTTCTTTACAGAGCTGTGTCATACCATCCTTTGAGCCCTCTGCTGGAAAAGTAGAATCAAGTCTGAAATGATGCCTTTTTAATTGTATCCTTTAGTATTATAGATGTAGGACAGTACTGTATCATACCTCTGTGAATGTAAAATATCTTGTACCTGCTTTATGATACGTAGTAGTGACCGTGCTTTATCAGAGCTGTTTTTAATGATGTTACTCTAGAATGTTTTCTTTCCAAATGATGATTAAGAAGCTAATTAAAAAAAAAAAATGGTGCCAGGTACCACAACAGTAACAGAACTTTGCTGTTTTCTGGGTATTTTTCTTTTCTTTTCTTTTCTTTTCTTTTTTTTTTTTTTTTTTTTTTTTTTTTTTTTTTTTTTTTTTTTTTTTTTTTTTTTTTTTTTTTTTTTTTTTTTTTTTTTTTTTTTTTTTAATGGAGTGTGCTGGGTGTCTATAATTTTGTTCAGATGACTGCAGAACCTGGAAAAGCTGTTGCTGCTATTGATGCATAACATACTGCTATTATTGGTCTTTTTATATAAATATAAATATATATACATATATATATAATTTGAATTTTTGGAAACTTTAACTGTGCTGTCAACTTTGGAAAAAGTTATCCCAGTTTACTGTGTTGAGTTGGCATTGTACAGTAATTAACAGCCATATTGGTCTAGAAACGTTAAACTTAATTTTTTTTTTCCATTTGTACAGGGGTAACGCACTGTATTAAATATGTAAGGTCTTATCTACGTGGGTTTGATTACAGAAACTAATAAAGTATTCTCTAAATAATGATTCTTGTGCTGCTAATCCATTCTTCAAATCTAAAGCAAGGCCTGTCATGTGCCAGAAATAGTGACCAGAGTGCACTGTGCTCCAGGAAAAGGTTGTCATCCAAAAATTTGATTTCCAGCCGGGCGTGTTGGCACACGCCTTTAATCCCAGCACTCGGGAAGCTGAGGCAGGAGGATTGTTGTGAGTTCGAGACCAGGCTGGGCTACAAAGAGAGTTCAAGGCCAGCCTAAACTGCAGAGTTTGACCCTGTCTCAAAAAAATAGGGCCAGGGATTTAGCTCAATGGCATATGAGTTTGATCCCCCGTACCCAAAAAAAATATGATTTTCATCTTTCAAGAATTTTATGGCTTGTTCAGACCAGTTATTATTTTTGTGGAGGATAGTCTTCCTTGGGGTGGTCAAACTTTCAACTGGAAAGTGTGTCTAGGAATCTTATGAATGATCCAAAGTGCCAAATGCAGAAAGGAGTCTCAGCACTGTTGGACAGAAATTGGAAGCGTTAAAGATTTACATTTGTGTTTTCGTATTTTTGTTAGGACATTTTCTCAGTTTGCAGAGTACTGAAAGACTAATTACTTACCCTTAAATTTCCCATATCCAATACAGAATGTGTGGCTTCCAGACCAACTTTGGCAAAACTAGTGGTTCCACGTTAATGATGTTTGCTGTCTTTATTCATGGATGGTGACTATTAAACACTTAAGGTATTTGAAGACATCCATCTAAGCTTTTTGGTATAATGTTTTTCTCAAAATATGCTCTAGATTAGAGAACTCTGACTTACAGGTACTGTACTTGCGGGGAGGAGGATGATAAAGTAAGCAATGCAAACTGTACCGAAGAGTCACCACTTCACATCTTCACCTTACCAAGTACTTCAGTTTGCCTGTATTTTTCATATTGTAGTTCTTAACTTTAATCTTCCTACATTTTAGGAATCAAAATGTATCCAGGGTCGTGCTGCTCAGCTGATTGTATTTACTTACATAAATTAGCACTAATGCGTTTTCCTAGCATCTGTCCAATGAAAGTAAAGTATTTGCGTAAGTTTCTCCACCGGTTCATTGGTCATGCAGATCTCTGGCTTCTCTGACATACATTAAAATAGCCCAAAAGATGATGCTCTGAGTAGGTGGCAGATGTGGTCACGTAACCTGAACTTTCTTTGGCCCTTGAGGTACTCTGGTAAGGGGACATTGTCGTCCAGGTCTTTGTCCTTAGTTGATAAATCATACTAATGATAGAAGAGTGATTGAGGTGAAAAGGAATGGTTTGAAATGTCTTTAATTTTTACAATACAAATTATTTTAATATAGAGGCACAACTTTTGGCTAGTGGCAAGATACAAAAAGTAAAACGGGAATATAAAGAGTTGACAGGCTATGGTCAGCCATCTTTGCTGTAGGTGACTTCTGCTGCCGTACCACATTTCATAGCCCTTATTGTCTCCATGGTCCCTTACAATCGTTCTACCCTGTAGATAAATAAAGCCTGTTTATACCTTAGAAGTTTAAAGTTTATTGATTGTGTTAAGAAACTTGGACCATAAATGTCTACTTTTGAAACAAAACAGGAAAGAGCTTAACAACTGGCCCACTTTAGCATATTCATGTTGGCTTTATGTTGCCAAAGAAAAGTATTTTGTTTGCCTCCTTCTTCATGCACTGGTCTTCATACCCTCTGTATAAGACAGTCTACTTTTGGAGCTCAAAGCAAAGGCTATATAGTTTTTCAGAAGACAGTGGCAAGAGATTTTAAGCAACAGTGCTACTGATTTTCAGTGTTTCTTGGAGAATAATGAATAGGGGCACATTCATCTTTCTGGAGTTGATTAGGAAATATAAAAAGACTGCTATTAACTACTTGATCATAGGTATAAATTTGTTTTCTACCTGTTTTGTGTAGTATTATGCCATTTCTTTGCGATCTGCTAGTCTTTTACATACACTTCATCTGTGGGGTTTCTTGGGGGGTTTTTTTGTTTGTTTGTTTTTTGATGTGGCACCAGAGATCAAACTCACAACCTCATGCATGCCAGACAGGTGCTTAAGCCACTGAGCCAAACTCTCAGCCCTAGTTTTTTGAGGCAGGGTCGCACTATGTAGCTCAGGCCATCCTCGAATTCACAATGCTCTTCCTATCTCAACCTCCTGAGTGCTGCGATTAAAGGCGTGCGCCACCACGTCCGGCTTCATCTGTGGTCTTCATTTTTCTTTACAAAATGATATAATAGGTTGTAAGGCATTCTAAGTACAGAATTCCTTTGTATTTTTATACTTTTCCCTTCATTTTCTAGATTCTTCCACACAGTTAAGAATACAGAGACCAAATAATAAACTGTCTACTAGGTCTGGCCATAGGTCAGTATATATTAGCAACTTTGTAATTAAAATTTGGTTAACACTCGCAGGGCGTGGTGGCGCACGTCTTTAATCCCAGCACTCGGGAGGCTGAGGTAGGAGGACCATTGTGAGTTCGAGGCCTGCTTGGACTACAACGCGAGCACAAGGCCGGCCTGAGCTACACAGTGCAACCCTGCCTCAAAAAACCAGGGCCGGGAGTTTGGCTCAGTGACTTAAGCGCCTGTCTGACAGGCGCAAGGTTGTGAGTTTGATCCCTGGTGCTGGGAAAAAAAAAAAAATTGGTTAACAGAACCACTAGTTTACTCTGTATTTTTTTTTTTTTACATTGCTTTTAACAATGCACAGTGGGAGAAGGAAAATTTAAACAACAAATAAAGATTCTGGCATAATTATGTCAAAGGTCACATTAACCGAATAGTGCAGGGAAATATACTAAAATAACATTTCCCATTAATCATCAAAATGCTTCCCCTCGGGCCCCCACGGCTTACCAAGTCTCATATACCACCTGTCCAGCGAGCGACAAGCTAGCCCTGGGCTCTGCAGCTCCAACTCGCCCAGCTCTGGCTGGCGGCTCCACAGGACCCTTGCGCACCTGCTGTGCCGGGCCCTCCCACCAACAGCGCAGCCTCGGAACCAAGTGAACTTCAACGCCGGCTTCTTGCCATCTGCGCTCTCCATGAAGCAGTTCCTGGACCTCAGATTGGTGAATGCTTGTGAAAAGACCTCCTTCATGTTTCTTCGCCATGTTAGGTTGGCAGATATAGCAAAAGAAATGTCACCTTCCAGATAACCTCAGGATGTCATCCTTTCAGTTGGTAAAGGGTTGGTATACCCAGGAGCTGCTTGATTTTAAGGACAAAAGTGCTGAAGACGCTAAAGCTATTTCACAAATACTGTGATGCAGATCTGAAACTGACACGATGACATCCCCGCCAAGGCCCAGGCTGTGATGGAACACAAGGAGACCTTTGAGACGCATCCTGTCACCAGCCAGCACGTTCAGTACTTTTTGGGTCGATTCTATATGAGTCACATTTCAATTAGAACTCGGCAATTTTCCTTCATTATTTAGGAAAAGAGTTAATCCATCTCACCAAAAGCACACTGGCAGCATCAATCCAAACTCCAGTGTAGTTGGAATTATTGAAGAGGGCTGTGAAAATGCTAGACAGGCTGTGTAATTTGTACCAGCTTTCCTGAATTAGAACTAAATGCAGATCACCAGGACAGCCAATACAAACTGTTAGCACACCATCAAAAATACGGCCCCGCACATCAGTCATCCCATCTCTATCAACGATGTTGGTAGTTTTCCAGAATGCAGTGAGAGCAGTTACAGAACGCCATGTCGACAAGGGTGTTTACCCCCTACTCAAGTCCAGGTTACACTGGAAAATGAGAATTTGTGAAGATGAATGACCAAGAAGGTGGCATCCCTTTAAGGAAAATTGACTCTTAAGACCATGTATTCCGGTGCACCCCCACCACATGTAGAGACTTCCCAAGCAGCGCCTCTGCCCGGCTTTGGTTGTGAATAGTATACACAGTACTTGCAAGGGGACCTGAAGCTCTTGGGGCTCTGTGGCCCAGATGCCATTACCTGTATTAAGGCTGCATCAACAGAATCAATCAGAAGATTCCCAGTGTATAACAAAGCTGCTGGGAAGCATCATAACACCAGCCACAAGGCCGATGGCTGGTGTGTCCCCAGCAGAGAGCTGGGGGACATGACGATGGTGATCCACAGTGCCTCGATGCACTTGGGACAGCCAGGAAGTCCAAGTGTGGTTTAACTGTTAAAGTTGGAAGAGATGTCATTCAGAACTGTGTGTCTCCCTGAAGGTAAGGCCTCAGCAGCCTTGAAAACCAGAGATTGAAAATGCCAGCCCCAGTGAGCCTGTCGTTGCCTTATCTCCCATTACAGAGTAGCCACTGAGCAAGAGAATATGAGCTGCAATCTTGTGCTTGACACTGGCCATCACCATGGTGATGACCATGGAGGGCTTATTTTCAGGGAAATATGGTGCTTAATGCATCATTGTCACAGTTAGCTCTAGAGGACTTCCAGAACTGCTGCAGAAAGCAAGGATTGAATAAGTGTGTTCAAACCAAAGCAGTATATTTGAGGGAGATTGATGGTAATGTATCTTTTAATAAATTCATTTTATTTTGGGTTTTTTGAAATAGGGTTTCTGTAACTCAGGCTGGCCTCAAACTCTTAGTGATCTACCTGCCTCAGCCTCCCAAGTGCTGGGATTATAGGTGTGTGCCATTACTCTGGACAGATGTGTTAAATTTTAAATATTCACCATATATTATCTCATCTCAGAAAGACCATTTCTTAACACAGTCCAGTGGGAGAAATGGAGCTAAACAGTCTACCTGATACTCAGCCCCTATTTCATGGATCCCTCAAACCATTTTGCAGTGTAGGCCCTCTCTTTGGTTTCTGTTTCTAATGCCTAACTTTCTAAATATGACTGGCATCTTCCAAGGTCGTCTGCCTGGTTTCTCTGTTTTATTGAGTAGTTGGTTTTTTGGTTTTTTTTTTGTTTGTTTGTTTTTGTTTTCCCCTTGAGACAGTCTCGCTATGTCGCCCAGGTTGGGCTTAAACTTTCAACCTACCTGCCTCAGCCTTCCAGAGTGCTGGGATTACAGGTACGCATCACCATGTCCAGTTCACCATTTTTAGACACACATGACAGGTAGTAAAATTATGTGTAAATTTGTCACTTACTGGTCTGTGAGTCCAGAAAGCAAAAGTTGACTGTTTTCCCCATTTGCACTGAGAGAAGTCCCAGCATTAGTATTTAGTGACTAGAGTGAGGGAATTTCAGTAAGTGGAGCCTGTGATCCTTGTATGTCTCAGGTTCAAGGATAATGCAGAGAGAAAAAGATGAATTCTGGAGGTAAAATGTCCATTTTCAACTACTTTTAGAGCATCCGCGTTGAATAGTATCTTAAGGCATCGGATGGTGGTTTCCGAGTTGGAAGTCCGCAGTGCTAGCTTCATTGGTTCCCTGGGGTGAACTCCCTCTCAAACTTGACTGAGAAAATGTGATTTACCTGGAGTGAAACCACACTGCAGAAAGCTAAGAGTGATCGAACGAGGGACTGATTTGCCCTTGGATTTCTATAACCCAGGAATATAAATGGATGTTGCAAAGTGTTCGACTAACAAGGCTCAGTTAATCAGAATTTTATCTTCAGCTTAGAGCCTCACAGGGAAAAATAGAATCACTGATAAACATCACCCCAGCAGCCCAGAGGCAGAAATGCACCCTCTGCTTGTCTAGACTCCAACTTGTGATCCTCAGCCGCGGTCCCCAGAGTGCTGGGATTACAGGTGTGTGCCAGTCAGCCAGCCCATGCATTGTAGTCAGGGGTTACAGAGAGAACAACTGTATAAAGGACACAGAATTTGTAATATTGTTTTATAATGATCACCCAGAGTTATACACAAGAAAGTGCAGGAAAATCTGTCCACAACACTATGACACAGGATATTTAGCCGAGGGCCTGGGTCCCACAGCAATATCATGCAATAGTTCAGCTAGAGACCCAAGTGCATGACAATGCCTCCCACAAATCCAACTGGAAATCTAAGAGCCCACAATAAGGACTCAATGCCAGTCTACGGTTCTGTGCCAGGAAGGCCAAAGGTCAGTGGTGAAACTAGGAGGTCTATGCCCGCGGGGTGAAGGAGCTGTGCAGTGGGTTGAGGGCTCTACATGGGAGCAGAGAAGTCACGCTCAAAAGAAGAAGCGGGGCTGCCCTGAAGAGCACCACAGCCATCCTCAGCGGCAACAAGGTCCCACGCTCCTCCTCCGAGATGAGAACAGTTGCGCACAGGTCAGGAAGCCCAGCATGACAAGCTTCTCCAGCACACAGCCTCCCCTCCGGAGCTAGGAAATGATGCACAGTGTGAGGAGCAGAGCTCCCACAACGTGAACCACAGCCACTCTCACTGATGAAGTCCCAAGCTCCTCCAATGATAATGGCTGAATCCATATTGGGGAAACTAGCATGACGAGCACCTCCAGGAGAACCATTGGCTCGAAACAGCAGCTCTTGAAAGAACCCACAATGCCTCACTCTACTTCTCCACATCTCTGTTTGTAACTTTCTTCAGGTGGGCCATCTTTACTCAACACCACGCTGATGTAATTCAGCTGGTGCTAAGTTGACCACCAGTTTTTAATCCATAACATCATGCGTTTATCCCAGAAGCAGGCCGCACCCCTTCTACCGTGTTTGCTGTGGCGCCTAAGATGAATACCGTAGTCGCTGAACACATGAATACATTGTTACTATTTGTAGTTGAGGGATGCCACACTATATTTAATCCACGTGAGGGAAAGCCCAAGAGCCATCAGGGACATGCAGGTGTTACAGGCACAGGAGACGAGGTAGAGGTGAATCTGGGCAGATGGCAGGACTTTAGAATGGGAACAACATTAAAAACATAGATGTAGCTGGATGTGGTGGTGCACACTTGTAATCCCAGCACTTGGGAGGCTGAGGCAGGAGGATGGCCATGAATTCGTCGAGACCAGCCTGGACATCACAGTGAGAACCTGTGTCCAAAAAAAAAAAGAAAAGGAAATGTGTACATCATGTACTACAAATGTGTACTAATAGAAAACAACAGGAAAAGATGAGTGGTCTTTAACTTTTTTTTTTTTTTTAAAGCAAATTGTTATGAGCAGGGCCTCTCCTTGTTTGTAAAATTCATGTTTGAGTGCCAGGCTTCAGGAATATGTCTTAAGTCTGTCACAACCTAAAAGATGGAAGTACAGGAAGTAGTGATTTTTGCTGGATTGTATCGTGAATCACTTTAGAGGGAGCTGAACTACAGCAGATTCCCAGGGGTTCGTATCTAAAGCTAGGACCTTGTTCTCCACGGCCTTTGCACTAAACTAGCAACAAACACAAAATCAGATTTTTTTTTTATTTTATTTTATTTTTTTTTTTTTTTTTGCACAGTTCTAGGAATTGAGCCCAGGGCCTTGCACATTCTATGAAACTTTTACCACTGACCTACATTCCCAGCTCCAAACCAGGCCATTTAAAAAAAAAAATGTGTACAGCTGTTGCATCCCGTCTGAAGTCTGCATGCAATGATTGCTCCTGCCATAACTCAAGTACAGTGCAAAAATTTGTGCTTTGAAAATCCTTCACAAAAATTCAGACTTTGGGAATCACAGGGCTACAAGAAACAGATGGGACCAATGCTGCTGAAGACTCTGACTCACTTTAAGTAATTGCTGGAATTCCCAGAGGTGATCAACGCTACCACACCCTGATCTATGAGGATGGAATAGTGCTGCTGTTTTCACAGCAGAGAGAACTGGGTTTAGGGATGATCGGGTTTAGAGTCATGACAGTATAGAAGGGAAAACATATCTGTCGTTATATATTCTCATACACATTTATAGTCATTCCTGGGGTAAATGCTTTTTTTTTTTTTTTTTTTTTTTTTTTTAACAGCACCGGGGATCAAACTCACAGCCTCGTGCCAGACAGGCACTTACGCCACTGAGCTAAACTCCCAGCCCTAGTTTTTTGAGGCAGGGTCGCACTATGTAGCTCAGGCCAGCCTTGCGCTCGCATTGTAGCCCAAGTGGGCCTCGAACTCACAACGCTCCTCCTACCTCAGCCTCCCAAGTGCTGGGATTAAAGGTGTGTGCCACCACGCCCGGCTGGGTAAATGCATTTAAACATGAATTTAAAGATTTAAAAGAGGGGAGACAGTATTAAGGATTTTTGTGAATATTTTCTCCATTCTTACAACCACCCTGGCAGAAAGATGATATTACTCCTCTTTTATATGTAAGAAAATCAAGGGTTCTAGAGGTTACTTTGCCCAACTTCACCCAACTCAAGAGCAAGAGTTTCATAATCAACTCTGATTTGATTTTTTTTTTTTTTTTTTTTTTTTTTTTTTTTTTTTTTTTTTTTTTTTTTTTTTTTTTTTTT